>NJDC01000456.1:72290-83560 GCA_002245475.1 Calephelis virginiensis
ACTATAAAACAAATTAACGGAGAAACATAATATGTAAACTTCAAGAAATTAAAACTAAAGACGTATTTAAGGACTCAAATAAGCTTTGTCTTAGTGAAGGTAATGACTTTTAAAAAGGGGAAGACAATATGTTAAGAAACTGAAGAAATGAATTTAAAATTTTAATATGAAAAAGAATTTATTATTACGGAAGACGTGGCAGCATGGCCTAAAGGTCTTAGCCGGCCCCAGAAAGGGGCAAATTAACTTAAAAAAAAAGCGTTGCCAAAACGTTACTTTTGTAACATTTTACGTTACTTTTGACCCTCTAATGTTATTTCCATGTTCACGACACAAAATAACCCTTTTCCGTTACTTTTTAGATTTTATTTAATATTATATTTTTTTCCTCATGTTGGCGCGATCGACACCAACTTGATATAAATATTCAACATGGCTGGATTAACGAAGGTGCGATTGCAATATACCTACGATTTGGAGTCGCTTTGATATCTGTCAAATCGACGTCTTATTCATTCATGTATGTGTATTTCTCTATCTTTCATCCCGTTTACGCATGCGACCAACCGACATTATTCGATCAACAAACAATTATTGCGATTTTTCAAAGTTCTAATAAGAGGGACAAGAAACCTTTTTCTAGTTTTTTATTTTCATTGATGGCAAAGCAGATTGGTATTGAACAACATTTCTAAATTGGTTGGTACATTACTTGGATACAAATAACTGACTGTCACGTTTTTTTTTGTTTTCAGCACCGCCAGTCGATTATTCGATCAACAATTATAATATTTTTTTAGTTTAATTCAAAGGACAGAAATATTTTTTGGTTTTTGTACTCATTGATGACAAAGCAGGTTGGCATTGAACGACATTCCTAAATGGATTAGTATATTTTTTAGATATAAACTGTTACGTTTTCTTTCTTTTCAGCACCGCCAGTCGATTATTTTATTCAATTATTAAGATTCTTTTAAGTTTCATAAAAGGGACAAGAAACCTTTTTTTAGTTTTTCATATCAATTGATGACACAGCAGGTTAGTATTGATTGAACGACATTTTAAAATTGGTTGGTATATTTCTTAGATGTGATGCGAATGATTGTTTGTTTTTTTCAGCATTACCAGTCAATTATTCGATGAAAAGTTGCCCATTACAAGCCGTGCAAAAACATGTTACTATGACCTTGCGCGCAATTTAGTATCGCCATCCTTTTGTAACTAATACACACAGAATACGAAACTGAAGTGAGGTTAGTCGCCAATCGAACAAAAAAAAACAACGTAATGTTACTTTTTTCGCCAAAATGTTGTGTTGGTCAGTGTCTTGTTACTTTTGACTATCTGCCACTGGCAACACTGTAATTTAAATTTGTCACTTGACAGTTGACATAGTAAAAAGTGGAATTTTTGCATTTTTATAATTAATAAATTAATAAAAAAAAATAATATGTAAACAGTTTTATTTCTCAATTCTCACTACTGTTTCTTCATTGACACAAAATAATAATTGTTTGCAAAGAGTAAAGTATCTGTCCCTAAAGCAATTGATTGTATGCTAATGTGTAAAGAGCGCAAAAGTTCAAAAAATTCATGTTTCTAAATTTTATCATTTTTTTTATCAACTTCTAATTTAAGTGTGTATGGTTAAAATGGCAAACTTTCAACCAGTAACTCACATTCTTTTTGACATGGATGGTTTATTATTAAGTAAGTGGTTTATGTTAAATATCTTTTAATCATTATACACAGTAGCAGATCCAGTATAATTGTTCAGGAGAGTATAAAGCAGCTGGATGTCGACTTGAAAGAGATAAGTATAAATCTGGCTTAGAAGGCAAAGATCAGTTTTAGAACATGTTTTTAGGTTATTCACCATTTATGGTTAAATAGATACTGCAAATATTAAACTCTGTCGCAAGAGAGCTAAACAATTTAAATATACATGTAAAAATGCATGCAAAAGCAAGAGTATTTTGACATACACATTAAAATTGTTAACACTCAGAAATTATGTACATACTGCTGTTGCCCGCATGGTTAATGGTCCACAGAAATATTTTTTCGGAACAAAAACAATTTTATGTGTTAATCCAAGTTATCCTTTGTGTGAGTCAAGTTTCATGCAAATCGGTTAAGCAGCTTTTGTGTGAAGGAGAAACAAGCAAACACAAACTTTTGCATTTATGATAATACATATACAAAATAGAGTCTCGGCTATTTCTATCTCAATGCTTTAACTCTGAGAATTCAGTTCATATATTTACTTCTATACTGTGCTGTGATCAGCTGTGGCCAACCAACCCATAAACACTAACCCTGTGCATTTTTACCGTCAATTTGCCCTAAGTCTATTTACTTGTCCAGACCATGAGACCAGTTAACAAGAAGTTGACAGGGTCAAAAGGGACATATATTTGTCTTCTCATGTTACAAGCAACGTACTTAACTTGCCATTAGGTACCTAATACCTAAGTTTATAACCTTGTGATTTTCCAGGTGATATTTAATTACCTACCATTATTTTTTAGATACTGAAGATTTGTATACAGAAGCTTTCCAAAATATTGTGTCTAAGTATGGGAAAAACTATACTTATGATTTCAAGCTCAAGTTAATGGGAAAACAATCGCTAGAAACTGCAGTGATGATAATAGATGAACTAGAATTGCCTCTAACTCCTGACGAGTTTATAAATCAAACTAAGGAACAGTTTGAAACTCTTTTCCCAGATGCGCAACTACTGCCGGGTAATTTTCATAGATGTCATTGCCTACACAACCTTTTCCTCTTGTTTAAGATATTTGTTATTAACACTACTTAAATGATATTAACTTGAACCTGAGTAGGTTTTGTGAACTCTTATGCTTCAAATAGCCAATCTAAATGAGATTTGAATTAGGCACTATATTCTTATTATATGATTTTATAAATAAACTTAGAAAACATTTCAGTTAGTTTTGTCTGGTACATATTTATTAGAGTCAGAGATTTCTATCTGAAGTTTGATAAAATCGTTGGTATTCTCAATTCCAATTCTCAACAGTATGTAGACATTTGACTTTAGCTTGAAAATAATGAGCTATCAGATTTATATTTTTTAATCTTGTATTATGTAATACTTATTGCCTATATCAGACAAAGAGTCCTTGTCATAAGTTTATTTATACATAAAATCTTAACAGTTCAAAAAATTATAAGATACTAGCTTCGACTTGTGGCTTTGCCAGAATATCAATTTATATATATTTTTTTAAAGTAGTAGTAGTCTATATGTTATTTTGTGGTATTAAATATATTCCTGTTCAGTTTCATCTAAATCCGTTCAGTAGTTTTTGTGTGAATGAGTAACAATCACCAATCCATTCTAACAAACTTTCACATTTATACTATTAGTAGGATATACATAAGCTTGAGTTGAAAAAAAAATATTTTTATAATAGTATTGAAAGAACAATTTATAAGCCAATACATTTTCTGATTATTGCCATAAAATTACAATGAAAATGCGTAATGAAAAACCTTAATAAGGGTAGGTAAGCCTGTGTGGGCCCTGAAGAATTTATAAGGTAGTGCACCAGTTGGTGCAAATGAAAATCAAAAAATGTTTTAAGTTTTAACATAAAGCAGATACAACACAAACTTATATTTCCAGGGGTTGAAAGACTTATAAAGCATTTTCACAAAAAACAAGTACCCATGGCACTGGCAACCAGCTCCAGCGAAGACAGCTACCATTTGAAAGTGGACAGACATCATCAAGAACTGTTTTCATTGTTACCATTTAAAACATTTGGTTCCTCAGATCCAGATGTTAAGCGTGGCAAACCATATCCAGATATATTTTTAGTGGCCGCATCTAAATTTCCTAATAAACCAGCGCCAGAAAAGGTATTTTATTTTGTACTTTTAAATCAAAAGATATTAATATGTCAAAAAAGTTGTCTTTTTAACCGAATTCAAAAAAACGGGAAGGTTCTCAATTTGGTTGGTATATTTTTTTTATTTATGTATCTACACCGATTTCTCTGTGGTTTCTGAACCAATTCACGTAATTTTTTTTTTGTTCGATAGATTCGATAGTTTAAGGCTTGGCACCGACTTCAAACCTATTGGTAAATGGCACATATAAATAATAGGTTGTATATAATTAACATTAAATCTTTAATATTTTTTACTTTTTAGTTTTGAAGTAGATTTTAATTAACGTAGTTATGTTTATAATTAAAAGTATTTCTAAAAAAAAAGTGCTATGTGCAAAACTTTTTTAATCTTTGAAACGTACATACACATATCTTCACGCCAAGTTCCTTACTCGTTAGACAGAGAATATCAAATCTCACAATTGTTGCACCTTTTTTTCTTTGCTCTATATTCATTACCCTTTTCACAGAAACACGCTGATTTCGGAGACTCTTGACACTACCCTGGGATAATATTTGTAATCTGAAAAGTACTAAACCAATTTTGATTGGGTGAAAGATAGGGAGAACTTGTAAATAAAACTCTCCCCACTTAAAATTTTTCACTTTTCATCAAACCTAGTAGAAAATAATGAAAAAATTGCAAGCGCATAGCTCGAATAGGTGAAGTTTAATAATTAACTTGTTTCAGTGTTTAGTGTTCGAAGATTCGGTGAACGGCGTGAAAGCGGCGCGGGCGGCCGGCATGCAAGTCGTTATGGTTCCAGATCCGAGAATGCCCAAACACCTCACCGAGGATGCTACACTCGTCATTCCAACCCTTGAACACTTCGAGCCAGAGGTTTTTGGTTTACCGCCGTATGATAAATAATGTAAGATGCTAGAGGCGGTGAAGCTCGCGTCGGCGAGGGAAGCCTGTAGCGTGGCTCAAGCAAGGGAAGGAGAAGTACAAGAAGTTGGTTATTGTACTGTTGGTTTGTAGGTAATTCAAATACACGGGACGGAACACAAGCAATTAATTAGGTACTAAGCAAGGTTTGCTTGTTGTTTTATTTGTGCCCTTGGGAAAAATGCTGCTATTAACAACCATCATTATTAGGACGAGAACAGCAACTAAATCAAATATTTCAGTTTAAACGACTAAACTGCGTACAATCGGTTTAGTCGTTTAAATTATGTAACGCTAGCGGCCCGCCCCGGCTTCGCACGGTTATGAAATATACATTTACACCTTCTTCTTCAATCACTATCTATTTAAAAAACGCATCGAAATTCGTTGCGTAGTTTTAAAGATTTAAGCATGCAAAGGGACATAGGAAGCGACTTTGTTTTATACTATGTATTGATACATAACGTCACGCAAGAGTAGAGAATATAGAGTATTTTGTATAAATGTTTCTATGAGTATATGTTAATATTTTTTGTATAATTTTATTGATAATAAAAAAAAATTTGAAATACTTAACTGTTATTTCTTTCACAAACACGAGAAATAAAATTCCCGAAGTAAACTATACCTGCTAAATATCGAACGCAAACTGCAAAATTGCTGCACACCACAAAGCGTTAGAATGTTAGTGTAATATGCTCGGGTTTGATTCCCGAATGAATTTTGTGTAATGAACATTTAGATAAATAAATAAATATCCAGGGACAAGGTACACAAATTGAATCTAACCCCAAAGTAAGCAAATTAATGTTTCCAATGTGGGTGTTAGTCAACGATACTAACACATAAAAATACTTAGATACCAGAATAAAGTTAATAAACACCCAGATCCGGAAATGCAAACATCTAAATGTTTCACGCAATTAATGTCTGCCCCCCGTCATAAATCGAACCCGAAAAAAAATCGGTGTAGTAAGGCGTGTTATGCTAGCCACTCAAGCCACAAAGCGGTCGATGTGTGCATTTTATATGGTGATATGATGTCAAATACAGAACTAACTTACGTTTGAGTTAGATAGCCTCGTTGGTCGATCGGCTAGCGTTCACGCCTAACTCCACCGATTCTTAAGGCTCGGGTTCGATTCCCGACGGGGACTTATGTGATGAACATCAATGTTTGTGTCTCCGGGTCTGGTTGTTTTTTATTATTAACATTGCTATGTAACACAATTAGCAAAAAATATAAACAGATACATCAATCTGGAGTATGTACCTAACTTTTTATAAGTACGGCCAGAATATTTTTTTATATAATAATAAAAAGGTACATATTCAGCAAATAGTTTACATCTCATCTCAAGAATCGACTCAAGTCGATTTCATTTCAATACCAAGGAATATAAATATTCAATAGAAATAATTTATTACAAAGTCGTGATTTGATCATTCTTTTTTCGAAATACACATTAAAAATAATATGTTGATTATTGATGGTAAGAGAGACAACCGTCGCTTGTAGACACCATAGACTATTATGTCTACTGTGTGATATCTTACCACAGATTATATATCTTAACCCCGAGATCTTAAGCCACGAGTAAATACAGAGTCTGTCGGCTCCAAAGCGTAGTAGCAAGAACTGAAGGCATAAATAGGTGCAACTTGGGTACCAATCTGTGTGCGTTGCTGCACAGCTTTCTAACCTATTTATGTGTATAGGGTGTCTACCTAGTAACAAAATAAACCCAGACGCAGTAATGCAAACAATAATAATTAAAAAAATAATTACCGAAATTGGGACATCCGTTTAGGAGTGATGCACTGACCAAGATAAATGGGAATCCATTTTTATATTATAAGTTTATGTCTGCCCATAATGAAATTAAATTTTCCGGTCAAACCGATGTGTCGAGGGACGAATTTAGGCTTTCGTACGAATTAAAAGTCAATCGTGTGTATTTTGTAAGGGATAGCGCCCACTGTTGGCGGGTTGGAGCATGTCGGGCATTACAAAGCACACTGATGCGAGCCGGACCGCAGCGCATCGCCGGATTTTTGTTACTCGGTACCCAAGTAGAGCAACAAAATAGGCCTGTCGACTCGCGGAAATCCACAGCAAAATAATCACCTCCGAAACGCCCCGGCACAGTGGGCGTTGCTCCATATAAAATGTATGCTAGCGATCTAGGCAGATTATTGCGGTGCGATGCGCCCCGTCTAAATAGGCGCTATCCTTAAGTCCTCATGCGATAAGATTCAACGAGTTTATATTCGAATCCGTATGTCGAAATGTCAGAAATCAGAACAGGTGCTAAATGAAACACTCGATTAACACATCTATATATTTACATAAGAATTTTAACAGTGCCATATTAGGAATATACATGATTTAGGTCGAGCGATACAGCCTAAAGCAAGCCCATATATATTGCCGGGAAAAGGAATGTGTAGTGCAACCGCAAGGCTCCACTGCGACGCTACACTGAGGTCAGTCAAATCATGTGATTTAAGTGAACTTAGCGTAGGATGCTGCTGTCGCACTACAGCCTTGCAGTTATCAATGATTCCTCAATGGTATTTGCAACATAATAAATATAACAGACTGCTCACTCAAAGCATTCACTTGTACGCTCAAACATAAACGAAATATATGACAAGTTTTAAATTTGAAAAATAACTGACAGTTATTACGTGACTAACTTCACTTTATACTCAATAATGCTCGAGTGTGTGCTGAAGATAGTCTTTAATGGTTTTCAAATTTGAAATGCAAAGTGAGCCATATTATTTCATTTTTACAATACAAACAAATAATTTGTGTGAGTTCATCATAAACGAGGGATAAACAAATATGAATATTGTGCTTAATACTGTTTTAAACTTGAAAGGCCAGTTACAGGATAGGTTTTGTTGTTTCCTTAGTAAATTCTTAAATATTTCAAACCCTATAAACTACCGTCTAACATACATTGGGCTACATGAATGAATTGTAGCAATAAAATATATCCAAACGAATTCAGACGAAACTAATATACCTTTATGTAGAAAGTGGGTACCAGGTACCAGCAAATCACATGATCAACACACTTGAAGCAGTTTCTGACGACTTACATTCATCCATTACTCTAAACAGCGATAAAATTGTACGCATTATTATAATATTTAAGCCAAAGAAAACACTTATTTTAGTTCTACAATAATGAAACTTTAAATAAGTTGTTAGTAACAAGTGTATGGGACACTATATTGTACATTTAATCTGTGAATTTACGGTTGGGGTTGCGTCCGAACAGCGCTGTACGAATCTCAGGCAGCAGCTGCTGGGCGATGAGCTCCAAGCGGGACTCCAATGTGTTGTTAATCTACAACGTAAAATTTCAGATTATTATACTTTATGACCAATAACTGTTTATTCTAATTTTAAATTGTAATGAGTCAGTTTATTTTATTGTCAGCCAACCTGCCAGTTTTGCGCTTGCATTGCTTTTTTTAATATCTCTGACTAATCTTTTTAATGGTATTAAATGGCGATCAAGTCAATTTCTTGATATAAAGAAATTTGCTTATAAAATACGCACAACGCTGTAGCCTATCAGTTGTCAGCCGACCGCCTACTAGGAAGTAGAACCCAACCCATAGAATTTTAAAAAGTCCGCTAGCCGATCAGACCACAACTGCGTACACCCATTGTCTAAATCTACTATATTTGCTGACGTTACAATAACTTAGGGCTGTCACATCATTTATTTTTGTTCGCAAACTTCGCAACAAGTGCTTTTAGCATTAGATTAAACCTGTATCCATACTAATAATGTAAACAAGTCTCTCTGTCTGTTATGCATTTATTGGCTAAACAGCTGAATGGAACTTGATTTGCATATAGATAATAGAATCAAGACCAGTCATGGGGAATGAAACTATTGAATATCCTTTGCTAAGTTAAGGCGGGTACATAGCTCCTGATTTCTATAATGGGAAATCTGTTACAAAATTAAAATTAAGAGTAGTCGCCTCTCTTACCATTAACTCCAGTTTAATTTTGACGTGACAACGTCTTTTATTCTATGAAGCTGGTTGCACGCACCAAAAAACATGACTCATGCGTCGTTACCTCGCTCTAAGGCGTGACATTTAAGGCTCGAAGTGCAAGCGAGAGCGCGGAACGAGCGACAACGATGCACAATCAACATCCGTTTTTATGACGTTGTCACGTTCAACTATCGTTCAACCGCTTTTTTTACAACTCAGGTGGATTACCATAAGCTCTTAAAACAGTTTTATTTCAATAATACATTTTGTCATTGGAGAAAGACAACCTTATAAAGTATATCATAAAGTTGCATTTGCACACCACAATGTGGTAGAATATGTTGTATTCTTTAATATCTTTATAACAACTTTTTAACACACATATTCCGCAAATAAATAATTTTCATTTCATTTCATTTCAAGGCGAACATTTAGCAAGATGGAAATAATACTGCTATAAGCGTTCATGGTAGGGCCCCTGGTTTATATTCTAAAACCCACACATTTCACAATCTATATAGCCTATTTTATCCAGTACAGGATACTTCTGCGTTTACCAATGGCGAGTGGATGGTCAAAAATCACTTATTTATCTCAGAAGCTATAGTCAGTTCTCACGATTGTCATGTTTTAGTTTGGAGAATAGGGTAGCATGTGATTAAGACAGGGATAAACTTACTTGCTCGAATTGTCTTATTAGTAAACAGAGCAAGAGTATAGTTAAATCAATATTATAGTCTGTATTAGTTTAATAAAGACTACAACACCAGGTTGAAACTTAGATTACTTTAGTCTATGTTTATTAATAACATGGTAGAAGTGAAGCATCCCAACTTATAGTCGGCAACAATAACACTTTTTCAGAAGTTAGTAGAAAATCTTATTAAAAACAAGAACCATCTGCTTCTTTGCCATTAAATGATTAAAGTTTTAACTCATGTTACTGATGTACAAGGAAACAGCAGCAACTACTCCACATCAGATGAACCATTCATATCTTTTTGGAAAGTTGTCTAAAAAGAATTATTACTGATACCTTTATGCGTCCCCTTGCAGCAATGAGCTCAATACCACCGCAAGTCTCTGCTGGTAAGTATGCTTCAGAGTCAATGTGCAACTTCACATCCTTCTTTATTTTCTCCTTGTAATCTTGTTGAGCTCTGCCGAGCAGAGATTCTACCAAAGCTTTGTCGGCTTGTCTGACACGGATTGTGACTTGTGGTTCTACCAACTGAAAGAATACAAAACATTTATGAAATAATGTGGCTCACTTTCAATACGAACACGTTGAATAAAAATTTAACCAAGTATATTTCTAACAGAGAACATCAGTTATATAACACTTAATTAATGCTGATGTAGATAAGGAATTGACTTTGGAGTTCCTTTTTATAAGTTTGGGAAGTAAATAAACAGTAAGATTTTTTATGGATAGCAATATACAATACTCAATATTACAAGGTATACATGCATTGACATTTTATATGATGAGATGTTTAAAAACAAACTTTAAGATCTAAATTTTGAAAATATGTACTATATGTATCCATTGGATATTTTACCATTAACATATATACAATGTTATTCTTCTATACAAAATATTTACCAATATCTCTCTTGTGATAAAACAGGGTAAAGCTTAAATAACTAATATCTCTAGTTCTAATACACATAAAAGGCTACATAGTTTAAATTTATCCATAATAAAGAACTTACTTGGAAAAGAGCTTGTACCATGAGGGTAACAAGAAGATCTGAGTAAAGTTTATTGTCTTTTGGCACTTCAGCCAGGCGCTTGCGGGCCTCGTCTAGTACATTTCGTACATGATCTTCACGTATTTTCAGTACTTTTAGACGAGCTTGGTTCAACATGTTTGAAGATTGACTAAAAACAGAATATTTATTAATGATACTTTGTCACATTTTGCATTAAAGATAAAGTGAAGATAACATAATATTTCAGACAAAATTGGTGGCAAAATATTGTGTGCGGAGTATAAAAACAAGATGGTTGTTATACTTATTATACATAGTTAGTAGGCTTACATGGACCAGTTCACAAAGTCTTTGATTGCAGTGCAAATACAAGTATGTAGTAACAACTATTCAGCATTCAAATAAAATTATCCTTATAAGTTCATCATATTGTATAGGTTGGTACATCTACTTGGTCAAAGCCTTTTGAATATTTACAAAGACATATTTTGTTGATAAATTAAAAATTATGAAATATTAATTAAATTTTAATTACTTTCTGAAGTATCTTTTTTAATAAGTTTACAATCTGACATAAAACTAGATTTATTAATTTGTTTTGTAATTGTTGTAAACTATTACTTTTTTTAATTTTATTCGCAAAATTGTTCACTTGTATAACCTAAAAATGAAACCTTGAGAAACATAAGAACTTAACATTTTATCTTATCCTC
>NJDC01000456.1:83758-94089 GCA_002245475.1 Calephelis virginiensis
GTGCCCGGTTGGCGATAGGCTTGCCACCTATCACATTGTGGGACTTAGTATCTTCGGCTAGTCGTGGGTGCCCTGGTTGTGCCTCTGTCTACCTCTTCGGGGATATGGGTGTGATGATACTTTTTAGGTGCATAACTCTAATTAACAAAGCCACTGCTATTTTGATGTGCCGTTCTCAAAATATAAGTGAAATGATTTAGTAAGTTGATACAAGGTGAATCCAGGACTAATTACAAGTCGGCAAAGGCATAAAAGTTGTGTTTTTAATGACAGTTTCTTCAAGTAAGTGTTGAAGGAGATTGTTGATTAAAATATATCTATCTATCTTTAATGAGTGACTTCCAGCCGCCTCTAAGCAACCAACTTTGCCAATTTCAAGTGTGGTCCAAGTTTGTCACAGAGGTTAGTTTGTTCGGTTTTATTTTGTGACTGTAGAGTACTTAAAATCTAAGCCCGTCATAGAATATTATTCCCCGTATAGTGTCAAAATTTAATATGTTACAAGGAGACCTACATCTTCTTTTGGAGTTCCACTTGCTTTTCTTTTTTCTCATAGTACTCCATAATTTTAAGCCGCTGTTGCTGAACCAAACGGCCTTTTTCGATGTTGAACTCCTCTTCTGCCTTTGCATCGATTTCTTCAGCCTTTTCATTGGCCTCTTGTTCGATGAAGGCCATCATATGCTTAATCTGTTGAGAAAAGTGGATTTCTGAATTGGATCATGGTTGCTTATTGGCATCAATAGGAAATCAACGCATTAGGAATCAATCATCCTGACAAAACTCAAATATGAAAAATTCGTGTAAAGGTCCACTAACTCGTACCGTTTATTGGTTTGGCATACCTGCTTTTGAACATCTGCATCGCTAAGCGCCATGGCTGATGGTTTAATTTAACACCACTGACACAAAAAAACGGCTGATATTGAGCCAGAGAATTAAAAACTGGCTTTGACTAATATGTCGACGCCTTGCAGACGTGCTTCTTCATTGAACAATCATATGATCATTAATGTTGCCAATTTAGGAGTAAAATTTGCACCTATCAAAAATCATAGACAATAAATACTTGCACGAGGACTACAAAAATTCAGAATCTTTTTTTAATAATGTGTCACATAATTATGAAGGTTTTATCATTCTCTAAATGATATTAGAAATGTACTACAGCATATATTTTAAAATATAAAATTAATTAGTTACGATACATGCTACGAGATTAATTCATTAATCTGACCGCGCCTCGTGGATCCATGGTCTATCGAACGGTTAAATCCCGATGGGTCAGCCCATTTGTTTGATGAACAGCTGTCTAAATTTCCGGGACTGGGTGTTAATTAAATTTATTCTGATATCCATTCAAGTATTTCTAAATTATTTTGTTTATTTAGTATCGTTGACTAACATCCATGACACAAGCACATAATTTGGTTACTTTAGGGTTACATTAAATTTGTAACTTGTCCATGGTTGTTTGTCATTTCAGAGACGATCGAACTATCAATTCGATTAAGTCACCTTAAAATTATTTTACTTCACCTTAAAATCGAACAATTTTTGCTACCATAATATATTAAAATACCATATCTGTTTTTAAAACTTAAATACTTTGTGTTATGAATAAAGTGACTACTATCAAAAACTGTAAGTTTGATTTTAGGCAGTGGGATTCTGAAATGAAAGCCAAAATCTTTTTGTATGAAACCATCGGAAGGATTGACAATTTAACGATACACATAGGGTACACACATATGGTTTCTGGATCAGGTTTTCTACCAAGGAATTCTATCAAATATTCACAAAGCTATAGACTACTACTGAGGTTACACGCCTAACAAAGAACTGACGTTATTTCTAAATATTGCTGACTATCTCTGATGTATTGGCTTCTATTTTAGAAAGTATTGTAAAGTCGATTAACAAAGTCAAAATTAGAAAGAAGTCGGAACGGTAGATAGAGAGTCACCAATATTTGGAAATGACATCAGTCATGTGTTAGGGGTTCAAACTCCAGTAGTCTTTGGGTTCATGCCCTTGTTATAATAACTATTATAAATGTACGATTTTTTTGTATGTACCCCTGTACAAACCCTGTCCCTACACAAATTCGTTGTTTTTTTTTCTGATATTGGAAGGCAAACCAGCAAACCGATTTCCTGATAGTAAGAAATTTACGCTACCTAAAGACACCTAAATTGGTAAAGGTGCGCTTCCAACCTGTCGGTGGGATGTTAGGCTACGAGCAAAAGTAAGTTTACCAGCTAGTTTATCCTTCTGACCGGAACAAGTCAACGGCAAGAGCTGACGTTATGTCAGCAGGAACAGGTAAGGCGGTGGTAACAATCCGGGCGAGTCGCTGCAAAACTTTGCCACCTAGTCTGGTAACGTCCTAACACCTATGCTCACCTTTTACGAGCTGCCTATTAGGAAGGCAGATGGTCTATTCTGCAAAAGAGCACGGACCAACACGGAGATATGGTTGACAGTGTGACAGCAATTACGAAAATTTTGAAGATAAAGTGAAACAGTTATTATACCAAGCTTACAATTAAGTTTATGTCCCTTGCCTTAGCCATTGATCTTCACTTAGTTGAAATTTAAAAATATAAATATTGTATTGTATATAAACAGATTAGCTTATATGCGTCTTTTCCAAAACAAATGTACATTTAAAAAAAAGTTTGCCCAGAATTAGTTAAAAATTATAAGTAACTTTTGTTCAAAATTAATCATATAAAAAAAACAATAATGTAGGATAAATATAAATCTTTCAGATTACAAAATATCATATGTATAAACAAATTAATTACCAAATATTTGGAGATTTCTGAAATAGTGTTTTTAAGTTTAGATACAATTAATTTCAATTTTCCAATATTTTTTAAGGAATTCGTTAATGCATGAAATGGGAAACGCTAGTTTCTCTTTGACTGGTTGTTGGTCTGGCACCTTCGCCCTAATAATTATCTTAATAATACTATTTCTAGACAGAAATTAGTATAGCTTTTCTTCACAAAACGGGAAGGTCTTATTTTTCAGCTATTGTTTGGTATAAGTATCACCTGCTATCAAAGCACTGGCTTTTTAATCTCGTTTTGTCTATTTTTTTAAATTCGAAACGTTTTTATGAATTTCGTTGCGTAACGGAAAGGAACAAAGCTAGTTGTATACAATTGCAAACTGATTAAGCATAATACTATCCTCCACTAAATTCACACAGAGCGTAAATAAATAAAAAATGTTGAATATAACCTGCAGTTTGCACTAGGAAATGCCACCACTAAAAATGATCAAAATTCAAGTACCTACTTTATTTACTCGGTTAGATTACATTCTTACACGATTGAAAAACTTTTGGATCATATTTAATTCTTACACAAACATTGCGAATTTGTTTTAACATCTTTGACAACATACGGTATAGAATATTTTACAAATAGGCGCTTAACTCGTCTTGAAGACACGGAGATTGCAGCATATTTCATACTTATTGGTGATTTAATGAACTCATTGCTGACGTCATATTTCGATTTCAAAGCTCTTTTATTATTATTTACCAAGATGCTACAATTGCAGTTCTTTTTCAAAAGTGCCAAAAGGCAAAAACCCTACAGAGAAGGCTGAAAAGAGATTTCACTTATTTTATTTCTATCACTTACAATGGGTACCTTTGAAAAATACAAGTTTTGGATACATACAACTGTAATTCGTCATAATATTTTTTCATTGTAAAAAAAATCATATATTATGTTTATACCTAAGGCCTATTTCGGTTCTATATTTTCGTTACGTACATTTATTTTGAGAAATACACATAGAGAAACAAATCGATACTTGGATACAAAAATCAGATGGACGCGAATCACAATGAATTATTTAAATTAATTATTCATTCTACATATAAATGTACATTTTTCCTGTGTTGACCCAGACGGTCTTTTATGTAGAACAGAACAGTTCAAAGAAATTTAGAGAAAAATTTTTAGCCTTTGCAAGTAGGTTGATGTCATATAATGTAAATCTGAGAACACACACCATGTCAAGATTTTCGCTGGTGTCGAATTTTCAAATAACATTTGTAACAGTATTACGCTGTCACATATACATTTCCGTGAACCAAATTTTGTAATATACGGCCCAAGGGTCAAACAAACCTTGTGACATCTTTTCACTTTGATTAAAAATTAAATAGATTGTGGATGTGGGTGTTTAATAAATTTATTCTGGTATCTATTTAAGTATTTCTATATTTTAGAATCGTTTACTAACGGGCAGACCATATTTGTCCATAAATTGTAAACTTTATTTAATTGTTATCTAAAAGTATTCATTTAAGTAAATTATAATAGTCTCAGTCTACATTTGAATTCTAAAATTATCAGTTCTGTTTATAAATTGTTTTTTATTTAATTAACCGTAACATGTGACCTGTATCATTAGTATATTAAAGAGTACTATTCAGAAAATGAATCGCACATTTATAAAATCAAAATGTTCAACAACTCTTGAAAAAACGTTACGTTTCAAAATACGTTCAGAATTTTATTTACAAACTTATTTATAATTATTATTTTATAATAGACGCGTCACAAGTGCCTCTTGTAGGTTAACTTAAATTATAGAATATTTTTAAATTTTGAATTAAAATTTTGTAGCTCATAAAAAAACTATATCCAATCAAGAATAATGATGGCACAGATAGACGCACACAAACATACGGAACTACATTATGGGACATAATACTATGTGAATGGTGATCACATGTAAGGTCCAGTTTGTGTGTGTGATCAGTGATTTTACTCCCTTTTTAAAACTTCTTGTTTTTTCATTTTTTTAAAATTGTTTCAGACCATAGACTAAAGTATGCAGATTTATGTGTGAAAAATCTAAAGTTGTTTTATTTGAAATATTTAATATCAATTTTGATTTCTTCAGTTTGTCGATACGCGATTTTTTTTATCTCTATTAAATAGTTTTCAGAGTTAGCAAATATTTTATTTTTAGACAGATTTTCTAGACAATTCCTTAAAAATAGGGTGTGAATTGTTATAGAGTAATACTATAATCACGATTAATCAAAATTAGGTCAAAACAGTATCTTAAATAAATAAATTTTTTAATAGTCATCAAATTTGATAGTGAAATAATTAAAAATTTTTCGTTGCCTAAGAAATATAGAACTTTTGCTTTTTCTAGTTATGTTAATCCATTTTTTTTATTTTAGAGCTCAATGAAGTATCTCAATTTTTTTACGAGTTTCCGTTTTTAACAATATGGCCGCCAGTTGTTTAGGGTAATGTGGCGTTCGAGAAATCTGAGTGAAATTGTTCCAAAATATTTTAGCAAAGTAAAGATGCATAAAGTTTTAAGAGTTTTATAGCAGTGTTTAATGGACAAACTGTACTAAGGATATTATAAGTTTGTGAATAAAATTCCGAATGCATAAAAATTGCTTTACAAATTGAACAGTCAACAAACTTTGTTTGTTTCACTACAGTGTATCTATTTATTTCTTCGAGGATCGCTTGATTATGTACCTACACTTTTTTGGTTGAAATAGGAAATTGAGGATATAGACATTAGGTAAATATTCTTTAATATTACTTTGGTACTGAAATTAGAACGTTTTGGAGTCGCCATTGTTTGACAGATTAATAAATAACCATCTTGATCTATGTATACTCAATTTATTTATTATTATTGACCATTCTTATCACTTTGGAATATAAAATTCTCTATCTACAATCAGTTTTTATAAATAGTCATGAAATTTTATGTCATTACTACAAATTAAATCGGTTGACACTGATAAGACATTTCAATACAATTGCAGCAACTATTGTTACTGAAATATTATTAATAACATATTATTGACCAAAACATCGTGTTTTTTATATGCTATTGTGTTATTTGATTCTAGTTACTGTAAAATTAACCATTCATTAATTTCTGCAGTTCAAATACAATTCAAAAAGAGGAAATTTTATGTACATTTTTAACTTGATCTATTGGTACAGTAAATTAATGAAGAAATTTGAGAAAACATGTTAGTATCTTTAAATTTTTGTAATGCACATTTTTAGCCTATAAAAGGTAATACTATTATTGTTGCATTCAGTTCTTCAAAACATAATCTGAGTATTTTTTGAATTATTAATTTCTTAGGCTATATTTAGGTTCATGCATTAGATTTAGTTTTTACTGTAAGTACCTGCTAGTTTGTAACAAGCATTTGTTCTTGTTTTTTGGTATTTTGATCAATTTTATTCATGATTTGTAGCAAACATTTTTAATTGACACCAGAAAAGGGAAAGGCTCACTCAGCCATTAATATACCAATTTTGATGATCTTTTTTTAAAAGATAAGTCATGATTCCAAGGTAGTCCTATATTAATCTTATTATGATCCGAATAGGGGTTTTTGAGTTGACACTTATTGACGTAAAAGAAGTTTTGTTTATGCTGACTACCTCATCACAAAAAAATGAGCGTTATGAATATTGATAAAGTTTACAAATCATTAGATATCATTTGGAAAAAGAATTATCATATTGGGGATGTGGGGGTACCTAATGAAATAGTAGAAGTTGGTTTTAGCAGTTTTATTTATCTTTATTATTAACCTATGTTAACCTTTGAAAGCATTTATGATATAAACATGTAAGTAGATTTTAATTTCTTATGTAAATAAATGAATGTGGGTAGTCATAGTTACTGCAAGTTTGTAGACTTGTATTTTCAGTTTACAAGTATTACAATGTTAAATTCCTTTTACCAATGTTGTTCAGAAATTCACAAATGTAAATTACTTTAAAAAAATTCTTGGTCATGGTCACACAAAAAAGCACAATGACCTACATAGGCGCTAACAATGTGTAATCATAATGTTCTTGTAAATCCTATTCCTATTAATATTATAAATGCGAAAGTTTGTATGTATGGATGTATGGATGTTTGTTACTCTTTCACGCTCGAATGGCTGAACGGATTTGTCTGAAATTTGGAAGACAGATAGATTGTGACCTGGATTAACATATAGGCTATTTTTAATACCGATCGCACACCGGGTTTCCGTGAAAACGCGGGCGAAGCCGCAGGTAGCAGCTAGTACTATATATTTGTCATCAAATAAAATATTTATACTGTTATTTTTACAGTATTTATCTAGTTTCATTTTAAACGTCTTGTCCTTAAAGGGATGTAAACAATTGGCTACAGAACAAAACCAGTTTTTTGATCAAAAAATACTTCAGAAATTTAGTCTTTTATTAAATAATGTGAGTAGTTATAACTTCGTGTTTAGTAGTATTTAAAGTATTACAAAATCTTATTTGACTCTGTTACATGTGAGAGTATTTAGCATACTAAACAATACAGTAACATTCCTCTCCCACAACCCTCACCTGGTTGTATACTTGGAAAATGGTGATGAAATTCTTATTTGTCTCAAAATTCAAATTGGGTAGTGTTCTGCCGCTACAGGGCCCTAAAATA
Source organism: Calephelis virginiensis (assembly GCA_002245475.1). Lineage (NCBI taxonomy): Eukaryota > Metazoa > Arthropoda > Insecta > Lepidoptera > Riodinidae > Calephelis > Calephelis virginiensis. The sequence goes on from NJDC01000456.1 coordinate 91,253, forward strand.
TGCTCTTCAAAATACAATATCATATCTATAACACTTCCCTTAATTAACTTCACATGTTTGATACTAAATGTAGTCACAATCACCAATACCTTACTTCACCAACCACATAATACAAAAAGACTTTAAAATGTGAAATGATACAGAGTCTGTATCACAACCTTTGACGAAAATTGTTAATGAACTTAAGAAGAAACAATTTATGGAGGACACCTACTTAGTAAAAAAGGCTTGCACAGTCCTAACTTACTATTTTCAAGCGGCCAAGTTTTCTATAAATCTAAGAATCTATAAGCTGTTAATGATTTAAACACATTTATATTGTATTTCAGGTTATGGCAAACTTGAATTTCCAGCAAGCTCCTAGAAGCCTTGCTAGTGGTGGTGTAGGTGGACGGGTCGGTTCGGGCTTGGTTGGTGGTGTATCAGGCCATGTGACACCAACATTTGGTGGTGCTCTGTCACCTGGACGGGGCTCCACTGCCATGCCCGGCGGAGCACCACCTACTATGGCATCTAGAGCAACACTATTTGGACAGCGAGCATTTGCTGACCGTAGAGTACCTATACCAACATCATTATCACAAGCCAATTCAAATTCCATGGTAAGTTCATTTCAGAGCTTGGAGATCAGATGATTTTAAGAATTCCAAAATGCTAATACTAACATATAATGTATAGATAAATGATTTATTTTTATAAAACAAGCAAGTTAATAAAATTCAAACATCAACCACACATTTTTTCAAAAATAATAGAACTACGTTTACTAATTTTACAAACAGTTTAGTTATGTAGCCTAAGACAATGGAGACTTTTTGCCCAGTTAGATGAATTCTTAATTTTGATATGTTCTTCTTAAATCACATTATGACTTTGAAAGACCTATGCCTGTAAAGAATGATAGTTGTAGGTTACATATACATAACAAGAAATAAGGAGACATCTTTAAAGAAACACAACACAACAATTATTTTGGTGTAGTGATGTGATGACCCCATCGTCCACTAGTGTGATGGTCCAGAAACTTAAGTTTTTGAATTGTTCCAATATTTGCGCGTTAATTAATTTAAATATGTTTGAAGTAAATAGGGCAGGAAACTTTTGGCGTCCTCTTCCAAGCTCAACGAGCTATGGATCCAAAATTGTGGATTTTTGCAATGTTGAACGATACATTTAAACTTAAACGCCCTTCACTTCCAACTTAAGATGGTGAAGCCAGCCTTGCTTTTGAATGATGCCTTCCCAGGGTAAAACAGGTATGTTTGCGTTTTTACCATGGGCTGGCGTGTGCGCTTTCGTCGAGGAGGATATGCGTTTGATATGCTGCCAATCTCAAAAGCAAGGGCCTGTCTATTCTTTGGCTGCTCGTTGACTGTCAAGACCAGCCTCACGTGTACGCATGCCTGTACAGCTTTCCATTTTGTGTTAAAGTGGATCCCATCCGCGTGATTCTTGGCTATTTTAACACTCACCATGCTGATTGGCTTGGTTCATGGTCCACCAACTGTTCACGACTTTGCCTTGGCCTATTATCTCACACAACTGAGAACCTCGCCCACGCAAATTCCGGATTGGGGGATCACCCATTCACTGTTAGACAATCTGCTGACCTCTCATCCAGAGGTACTATTATATACTATAAGGTCCTTTTCGGATCTTCGAAACACTGCTTGATTCGGTTTGCAGTGTATTACGCCTTATGTACTGCTTCAAACATCTGGCCGACATCAAGTGTGGCATTATAGATCAGCAGATTAGGACGGGAAGCGGTCGCTGATGTGTTGCTGCATAGAACTTTCTATTCAGGTCTCTAGGGCCCATTGGTGGCAAGTCCCTGCTTTAGTTCAGTCGTCCCTGTAAAACTGTACTTAGCCGTAAGCGGAAATGCTACCAGGCTTGGGCTGCGGCAGCGAGGGTTAGTGATGAAAACACCAGCTCTTTTAAAAAGAACTGTGACTCTGCCTCTAGGTTTTTCAAAAGAGACATTGCTAAGGCAAAGTCCAAGCATATTGGCAGAATTGGAAAAAAATTAGTCCAATTGCTTTCGGGAATTACACTGAATGTTCTGGTTTCTCGCCAAGTCTGTCCAAGCGATGTCATTGACAAGTCATCGAGAGCCGGAACCAACAGACACAAAAACAGAGAAAAGTTTATTGGCCTTGCAGAGTCTGGTGCAATTAAACTCGAGATTGACACAAGTTTTCACTAAGAAGACTCCCTTTGTCGTATCTTCTCAATTTGAAAGTGTTTCCCTAACTGCCACAGCCTGCATTGGTATACTCGGCGTTGACGTTCAAATGATGTTCAGTTTTGTGCTAATCTAGAGCAGAAAGCTCAAATAGTTTCTAAAAACGTAGTGTGCTCTATAAAGCGAGACAGTACTTCAAGCAAATCTATCGCTTGCAACTTTACTACAAAGTGTATATTCGGCTTCACATGGAGTACTCTTTTCAACTCCTGTCAGGGGCTCCCCAGTACTAGTTAAAGTCAACAATAGGATGATCGATATCTAATTGTCAACGATAGTTACCGAGGACTTTATTTCCAAACGAATACAAATTCAACGTTCAATAAGTTGCGTAGTTATTCCTTAAAGGTCGGCAACGCATTTATGATACTCCTGGTTTTGTGGATATCAACATCTCACTCGCTCGTTTTTCACATCAAATAATAAAAAATGTGTAGAATTAAATTGAAAAAAGAATAAGATAGAATATATTATACAGTATTTTATGAAATGAAATGAAATGAAAATTATTTATTTGCGGAATATGTGTGTTAAAAAGTTGTTATAAAGATATTTAAGAATACAACATATTCTACCACATTGTGGTGTG
>NJDC01000456.1:94685-121645 GCA_002245475.1 Calephelis virginiensis
ATCCACTAAACCATACTGACTTCAAATTAGAATACGAAAATATCTTTTGTGTAAAGAGGCAACATACCTACTTACAAGAGCTAATTTGTAATAAATGAAAAATATGAATTCTGCAACCATAACTATGCGTCATCTAGCTAATTAATGTGCGTTATTTCGTCAACTCTTCTACATCCTATTCACCTGTCATATATTATTATATGAATAATCTAGATGACACTACTAGTTTCTGACAATCGCACAACGCCATCTAGATTTAGTCAGAATTTCAGGGGAACGATTTTAATGTATGACATTGTCAATCTATTATATTTACTAATCTCTGATTACACACACACTTAAATTGCTAGATAAAATTTGATCAAGGTTTTACCTAATTTTAGGGAAGGTAGAATTTTGTCATTCTAATTTAAAATTGTTTTGAAATCTAAAATTGTGAACCTGACTGAAAACTTTAGTCAATTTAAATTTAAAAATTAAAGAGTGTTAATTTTGTTATATTCCAGTCAAGTATGGCAAATATATCAAGGTTTAACGCTAGCAACAACTTCCATTCTGTGTTCGGCGAGGGCGGTGACACGTCGACGCCGCCGCTGCTGGACCTAAGCGAGTTTCCGTCACTGACGGCGCGCGGCGCCGGCGACCAGGCGCCCGCCGCCGCGCCGCCGCCGCCCGGCTCGAAACCCTACGGTGAGTCTTCACACTGTACCCACAGTTATTTAAAATAAGTAATCGCCTCTGTGGTCTAGCGGTTCACTTGTGGGACTTGAACTCGTGAGGTCCCGTGTTCGAATCCCGGGTCGGGCAACAAAAAGAAAATTGGGTTTTTCCAATTTTCTGATATAAAAAAAATGTTGCTCGGGATTGAAAATGTGCCCGATTGGCGATGGGCTTGCCACCTAACACATTATGGGACTTAAGTGTCTTCGGCTAGTCGTGGGAGCCCTGGTTGTGCCTCTGTCTACCCCTCCGGGGATGTGGGCGTGAAGATGCTAGCTTTTTTTTTTGCTAAAATAAGTAAGCACGATCACAACCATATCATTGAAGATAAGTAAGCACGATCACAACCATATCATTGAAGAGGTTGACAGAGGTACAGTTAGGAAACCAATTATTGTAGAGAGAGGTATACAAGTAGGACACCAATGATTAGCTGAAGGTATTCAGTTCCACATTGTATTGGTGACAAATTAATTCAATCAGGGCAATCCCTGATAAGTGCCAATCAGTCACCTATCCACCGGGACAATATGGTTTCTATTAAAAATTGAAAAAACACATTAAGTTGCTCTATCTAACCCAGAACCTCACGTAGTCAACGCCAACAAGGCCACTGAAGCAGAGAGACGATTAACGTAATATGTATCTATTTAATAAACTATGTGTCTTGCTTTGTGAAGAAAGCATTCGATTTTGAAATAAAAGAACAAATTGAAATAATTACTAAGTTGCCAGTAAATTTCGTAATAATGATAACTTAGTTCTTTATCATTTTTTAAGTTACATTAAGTATCTGCCAGGTAGCTCTTAAAAGGTAAGTTTTCAGTAGTTGTATGCTGACTACATAACTAGAAATTCTTCAGTTGTAATGCTTGGAGAGGTACCATTCTAAATTCAATCAATATGTAGTAACTACGCTATAGAAATTTGCTCAAGCTTTTTTGCAGGGATATGCAAACTGCTTTGATTATTCCTGTTACCATAACTTTGGGTAATAAGATAGTTAAAATAAGTTAGTTAGGCAAAAGCAGATTGTGTGTAGGTAGTAAAAAAAATTAAGGATAAATGTTGTTATCCCTTTTCCATTTGGCAATGTATCAATTTCGTGTTTTTTTGTATGGATGAAATGTATTTCTTTTCATCAGAAAATCTTAGTTTGCTTTCCATTGCTTGCTTGCTGCTGCGTTTTCGTTTTGAAGTAATTTAACTTCTTATGTATAAAAATCAATTGCTGTTTGTTAGTCTCGCTAAAACTCGAGAATGGCTGAACCGATTTGGCTAATTTTAAAGTCCAAGGAATGTGTAAAACATAAGAAAAAGCAAATAACTGCGAGTATACTAGGAAAAACATTTTATTTTTTCCCACACAAACTGAATGGGTGAAACAACGTTTACCGGGACAGCTAGTTGATAATAAATAAAAAACACAGTCAAAATTGTATCAGGGAATCGTCCATTACACACATAAGGCTTGAAAGGGGAGAAGGGGTTTTGAGCTTAAAAACAGTTTTTAGGAGGTAGGTGTGAGGAGGGTTGTAGTGAGATCACATGCATTTTTTTATTGAATGAGTTTTTTCTAAACTGCAAATGTCCACTTGTTAGTGGCACAGTGTTAGTTCTAGGATGGTTACTATACTTTTCACACAAATGATTTCACATTTTAGGTAGGTAGTATTGTAACATAGTGTTGGAGGTAGGAAACTGTTTTCTTAGATTTAATGAATAGATTTTACTTACTAATCGATTTAGCGAGAAATTTATTTATAGAATTTTTATCTAATTCCGGTGACATTCAAGCTTTAGGAATAAGTGAGGCGGTGAGTCAGTATTGAGTGAGTAGCTGTACAGCACTCTATTGTGAGAGTTTTTTAGAAATGACCTATGCATCCTACCCATGTCTCTTACAAGCTTCCAGGTTAAGAGAAAGATGCTCTAATTTAAACAAAGGACTCGGAGCAACACAGTAATACAACGACGACCCTTCGTTCACCTTGCGTTTTACCACAAACCGCATTGCATTTAAAAAAGTATCTTCCCGCCCTTATCGCCGAAGAGATAGGCAGAGTCACAACCAGGTCACCCACGACTAGCTGAAGATATTAAGTACCTCAATGTGATAGGTAGCAAGCCTATCGCCAACCGGGCACTTATCCAATACCGAGCAACATTTTTTCCCGAGAAAATTGGAAAAACCAAATTTTCTTTCTGTTAGTCGACCCGAGAATCGAACCCGAGACCTCGTGCAGTCAAATCCAGCACCTGGACCGCTAAGCCACAGGGGCGATTACGTTTACTGCATATATAGTAGCATAATTTGCATTAAAAACTAAAATTTACGTGTTGTTCGGCTTTAACGTAATACTTCGAATTAGTGATCGTTTTTTTCTTTGCGTTTGCAACAGACTATATTATCAATAATTGGTGCCAGGAACACCTGTAACTTTAATGCATCCGTAAGCTCTTTTTCTTGCCTATAGCTTATAACCTATGAACCGGTTTAAGGATATCCCTCACTAGTCTAGTACTAGTCGTAGGTTAATGGATCTCTGGGACGATCAAGAGTGTAACTAAATGTAATATAAATTGTCAGTGGGTATGGTTAAGCAGCCAACGTCAGAGCAGTCGGAGTTCACGATGTCGTCGGAGGACTTCCCCGCGCTGCCGGGCACCTCCGCCGGCGCCGCGCCGCACGCGCCGCCCGCGCCCTCCGCGCCCGACTACACGCACACGCACACGCCCGACAAGCAGCCGCGCAAGGGCATACACACCTCGCCCGACGGTACGTACTCGCTGCACAACACTACAACACACACACACACACACGTACGCAACACGCATGCACACATAGGGCCGGTTTAGTGTTCTGAAGGCCTCGGGGCCTTTGTTGACCAGATTGAAGCCCAATATTTTTTATTATATTTTTTCTTATTAGTACTGCAGATAAAGATAAACTAGTGAAAAAAATATCAAAGCAAAAGATGTTTATAAGTTGGAAATGGAAAGATTTTTTTACGAAGTTTCTAATTTTGGGGCCCCTCGTTTATGCAGGCTCCAAGGCTTTCGCTCCGGTTGTCCTCACCTAAATCCGACCCCGTGCAAACGCCTACGCACGCTACACAATCTCACACGCAAATACCACACATCGCACCACGTACTACACATCTAAAATTGTATATCTAATAAATGAAATTAAGGTTGAAACATACCACTGTAGAATCAACGTGACACATAGACCTCCGAAGCATACACATACAACATGCATGCAACGGCATGCTTATTATACGTTTCGTTAGTGTCATAGATCCGTAAAGGACGGATATGTATTGACATAGCCAAGGTTTCTCTATTTAAAGATAAGTTGGATTGTGATTTTGAAGAAAGGGTTTTTGACGATTTGCGCTTTGCATTTTATACAACAGTTGAAAACCGTGTTGCTCCCTCTCCCGGTATCTAGATCTACTGAATGTTTGCATATGGCAGCGCTGAGACGCGTGGCGTGTTTTCTATTTACAAACGATCATATTAAATATTTGAATTTAATATGGAGACTAATATTATTTTTACTGTTTGCTTTTACCATCTATAGAAATTTTTTTGTAGAATTTTTACTGTATCTCTTAAAGTTTTTAGACAAATAAATTAGTATTGACACGCGTAAGAAAACGTGGTGTCGCATTTCAGTAGTATGTTTCCACCTAAATTGCCACTACATTAAAATACAAAATATTGATAGTCGATAACTGGAAAGCCGTTTCAATAATAATGACGCTTATTTCAATATATCAAAAATAGTAATTAAATAATTAATATTTAGTGAAATATTACACTTAACGTCAGCAGAGCTTACAATAATATATACATTACAAGATCTTCCTAACGTGTTATCCGACGCTACTAATTTCTACCTGTCGCAATGCAATTATTATTTGGTATTTTTAAATAAGTGCTCAGTGCGCAGGCGATTTGACGGGCCGCTATTTGGAACGTGCTTCAAATCTTTTGAAAACAGTGACAGTAACTACTTTCTACATCTAATATTATAAATGTGAGAGTATGTTTGTTTGCATGTACCGTTTGCACGTCGAAATGGCTGAACAGATTTCAATGTTGACATTGAATAGCATAGAAATAGTTATACCGTTCGACAAGAATCCTACATTTATCCCGATATGTCAGCGAGTGTCTGCGAGTGTACTTAAAAACTGATGCGTACTACCGATACGTTATAGGATGTAGCCTGACATGAAAAACGTAATACAAAGATCAGTAATAGTGTAAAAATATTAGACTGTCATGAAAATAACTTCAAACAATGCTACGCCATTTTAAGTTTCGCTATAATTAGATGTCTTAGATAGTTCTCAGTTGCTATTTCTTTCAACTGATTGTTGAAATTGATTTGTGCCCTATATTTTTTTTTTTTGCTTGCACGCATGATAGTGAATAAAATAAATTAAATACAAAAACTGAGTATTTTGATATTTTAATATCTATAAAATGCTTTGTATGGAAGTTGGTAAAAAGCTGAAGTTATGCCTGTTGATAACAGTTTACCTATTACCTATTAAAGTACTAAGACTAAATGAATATGCTTTTCAACATATAAAATATCTATAGAAGCTTTAGAGTCATGTGTTTGTTTATAGAAAATACATATTTATAGTTAAACCTGAATATACTGCTTGGCTATTGACTAATTAGTATTATCAAAATGTAAAGACTTGACCTTGACTTTTTTGCAAGTATCAAATTTTATTGCAGAGTTAAAAAGTTGGTAAACAAAGACAAATTTCGAAGTTATCTTTTGTATACAATCTGTGGTAAACACTTACCATCAGACAGTCAGCTTGTTCGCCATTTTTCTGTTAAAATGATAAGTGTTATTGTAATGCATGTTTATGTTTTAGTTAATAAAAACTGATTAAACCTCATTTGTAATGACATGCATTTCTTTTGTCCCATAAGTTATCAGTCAAGGAGGTCATACGGAATATTATGGTGTGTATTATTATTTCTGTAGGTTAAATAATTTTATGAAAATGTTAAGCTTTCCACGCAAATAGTTCCTGAAATAGTTGTTGCAGACATTGAAAATGTCCTTGTTCATCAAGTTTAAATAATCTAATACTTGTAGACTTACTTATTGAGTTCAAATAAAAGACAATGTCAATGTTCGATTATTGATATTCATTCATTTGGAAAAATATAGCAATTAAAAATTAAGACCCATGCTCTAATTATTACTATTGTTTAACTAAAATAATTATTAAAGTATAATAATCACACGTAATAATTATACTTATTAGTTTTCATTTAAAACAAATTAAATTTTTGATGTTTAAAAACTTTCATCAATAAATCTTAACTATAAATTTGGTGGCAGAGCGTGGTTTAGGTTTATATTTTTTATACCAAGAACTTTCACCACTCCAAAATATTGTATTTAAGTCACTTAATAATTAAGTATAATGATTAATAGACCATAAACATTATAATGCCTATGTGTTTTTACATTTTTTTGATTATATTAGAAATCTTAAAAATTAGAAGATTGCAAAATAACAGTTAGCGTGAATTTTTAAAAGATGACATTTTGGATAAGTCAATTGGTGTGACATTTGTAAATGTTAAAATTATTGCAACAATTTTGTTTTTCTTGCAGGCAAAGTCACAAACATACCTGAGACGATGATACCTAATCAATTTGGCATAGTCGGCTTGTTGACGTTTATACGCGCGGCCGAATCAGATCCTAGTTTGGTATCGTTAGCACTTGGACAAGACTTAACAGCACTCGGACTGAACTTAAATTCACCCGATAATCTATATCTCACTTTCGCTGGACCGTGGGCGGATACGCCCTGTAGGTAAGCACTATTTGTGAATTTTAATAAGAACTTTACATTTATACACTTAGAATTTTTACAAAACGAATCATGTGTAGATTACAAATCGGCGAATGGTGATACAAAATATTAGTAGAGTAAAATTCTTAGCTATATGAATACATTTTCCCTCATAAATTTTACTGCCTATAATACCTGTTTTATATATTAAATTTGCACATAAAGAATTGTAAATTTACAATAGCTGTTCGTATTTAAATTACAATATATACTATAACTTTAAAAAACTCAATTTTATTACTACTTATTTTATAAACTTCCCAACGTGTTTTAAGTGAAAGAATTGATGAAATTTTAATTTAAACAATTTTATTAATTGATATCGAGAAATACAATCGTGTTTGCATTTTCGTTGTAAACAGAATGTTAAAGAAATATAAAATAGTGTGTAAACATATTATTTACTATGATCAAAAATGAAAACTAGCCTAAAATTTTATTTGTAGTTTCAAACCGAATACTGTATAATATTTGAGATAAAACTGGCAAGTTTATCAAAAGGCGATTATATTATGGCAAGAACACATTAACAATGTCCATCAACTTATGGTCTTGTTTACATTTTTTATAACCATCATATGTCCACAGGCCACAGGACCTGGACTACCACGTGCCACCGGAATATTTAATAAATGGCTCAATTAGAGAAAAACTGGCACCTCTAAGGTTAAGTCGATATAAAGAAGATCTATTATTTTATTTGTTTTACTGCTTCGTGGGCGACGTGCTACAGATAGCGGCGGCCGCGGAACTGTGAGTCTATTATATTTATATTATTTGGGGTTTATTAACATCAATACTATGATTCTCATTGGAGTCCGGTATTGGAGTTCACTTCGAGGACCCTTGTTTGATCGCCAGTCCGGGCAACAAAACGAAAAATTGTTTTTTAATTTTCGGATCGGATCAAGGGATTAGAAATGTGCCCGGTTATAGGCTAGGTTTAATAGGCTTGCCTCCTATCACATAGACATATTATATTCAGTTGTTCATGGTTATGCCTCGTTATGCCTCTGCCTACATCTTCAGGATAGGTGCGTGATGTTTACTTTACCTTTATTAAAGTAAATACTGGTGTGAGTTAAGTAGTAAAGTTGATATGCTAAACTTTGCGTTTTTGGATATCTTTTACTAATGTTTTTTCACCAGTCTTGAGTTATAGCAGGTCTACCTTCTTTAAAGTTTTTTCATATTATGAGATATATTGCATCTGTGGTCTGGCAGTTCAGTTGTTGGACTTGACTGCATGAGGTCCCGGGTTCGAATCCCGCGTCGGGCAACAAAAAGAAAATTGGGTTTTTCCAATTTTCGAATAAAAAAATGTTGCTCGGGATTGGATACCTATGTGCCCGGTTTGGCGATAGGCTTGCCACCTATCACATTGTGGGACTTAATGTCTTCGGCTAGTCGTGGGTGCCCTGGTTGTGCCTCTGCCTAATCCTTCGTGGATATGGGCGTTAAGATGCTTTTCTTTTTATGACAAAGCAAATAAGCAAGCGGCTCTTCTGGTAATAGGCACCCGTCGCCTACAGATGTTGTACGAAATTATGTACGAAAAAAGCAGGACCCATGATAGATATATTGTTGGATGTTGTCACGGTGAAGTTACCAGTATGTTACTCTAGCGACAGGACTGGCCGACCTCGCCTCTGGTTGGTGGTTGGCATCGCTGCATCAGGACGACGTTATGTGACGTTGTAATAATAATAATAAAATACACATCCCTGGATACAAGTTACTTCAATTGAATCTAACTCCAAAATAAGCAAATGACATGCTTATGTTATGATGACAACAATTCTAATACAAAAAATACATTAATGATTATCAGAATCAGTTTAATAAAAACACAAATAAATCACACTAATGCCTTCTCCGGCGGTAATTCGAACCCCGCGCCTCGCGGTAGGTCGGTGGAGTTAGGCGTGTACTCGAGCTCCTCGACCATCAAAAAGTATAGGCGTTGTAATGTTGTGATATTGCAGGTACAACCGCGAGTGGCGGTACCACATGGAGGAAAAGGTGTGGATCTCGCAAGCGCCCGGCATGCCCATGGTCGAGAAGACCTCCACGTACGAGCGCGGCACCTATTACTTCTTTGATGCGCACAACTGGCGCAAGGTGAGCGGCCCTAACTACTTACTCAAATATAATAATAATAAATAAATAAATAATATCCCTGGACAAATCACACAAATTGAATCTAACCCCAAATTAAGCAAATTATATGCTTGTGTTGTAGGTGTTAGTCAACGATACTAATACATAGAAATACTTAAATAGATACCAGAATAAATTTAATAAACACCAAACAATTTAATAAAAACAAAAATAATGTTACATACAAAATAATTATATGATGTTACCCCGTGTTGGTTCTGAGATCCTCTAAATAGATCAAAGGCCTGCCGAGCATGTGTATATACACATGGTTTTTTTTTAAAATATGTAAGGAAAACCATATGGTTTTTTTGAAAGGTATTAAATGTGTTACGAGCGCGTAGGCTATAATCTGACAAAAAAATACTGTCCAATGCCCTTGGACATCAACAACACAATAATTATTTGTCATAATCCCTTTGACCGTTTTTAATGAGGACTCGTCTGGATAAATGCGATCACGTTTCTTAGTCTCCATTGACGTCTTTCGTTTCGGATAGTAATTATTGCCTTAGGCATAAGTTTTGACCGACATCCTAGCTTCTTCTTGACTACGTACAATGTGTATATGTATACGCGATTAATCCTATTATTATTATTATAATATTATAAATACGAAAGTTTGTAAGTATGGATGTATGGATGTTTGTTACTCTTTCACGCTCGAATGGCTAAACGGATTTGTCTGAAATTTGGAAGACTTAACATAAAGGCTATTTTTAATCCCGATCGCACACCGGGTTTCTGTGAAAACGCGGGCGAAGCCGCAGGCAGCAGCTAGTATTTCATACTTTTTCCATTGTTTGCTTGCTGTACTCTATTATATAAAAAAAAAGAAAGGCGTGTTAGTTACACTTATTTATAATTCAAGAATGTCTGAACTGTTTGATTGGGGAAGTAGCTTAGAACCAGGAGACGGACTTAGGATATGTTTAAACTCTTTCGATTGTGGAAAAACATTTTTAAATACAAACTGAACGCGTGGAACGAAGTTCGCCGGAGCAACTTGTACAATACCAAAAAAAAATCTATTGTTTATAGCAACGTCATCATGTTTGTCTTGGGGTTCTGTGCGAAACTGAATATCTTAGTCATAGCCAAGGTTGGCAAAGCAGCAGGAAATGATGGTGTCTTTGGCCACCTCTAATAATTGTAGTACAGATCGACTGGTGAATGGGTACGTGTGTCCCCCGCAGGTGGCGAAGGAATTCCACCTGGACTACAGCAAGCTGGAGGGCCGGCCGCAGCTGCCGCCGCACGTGCTCACGTAGCACGCCTCTCTCACACAGTAGTTTTGTTATATAAAAAGTACAACGTTATACACGCTTTTATTTGTCCTCGACCCCCTCCTACCAAAGTCCTTCTAGAACTGACGCCTCAACCTAACAACGTCCTCCAACCAAAAAACACATAAAATTGATCAGAAGCGTTGCCAAGATGGTGTCAGTATCTTTTTAAGGCCGGGCGCAAAGATACGGTTTTCTAATCAGGAATGCAGATTCGGAAATCTAATTGCACTTCTTTCATACAAAATTCCAGACGCTGCCTCGTATACATTTTTGTTCAACCGTCGCCCACAAATGGAAATTTTCATTCAGGATAGATGTGGTATAAGTATATCACAAAATTTTAACCATTAGTATCTGGATGTGTTTCACTGAAACGTTACATTTTAAATTTAGAAGGAACATCAAATCTGTATTCTATACATTTCTGATTTTATCTTGGACGATATTTCGCACAGCTTGGTTCGATGAGATCGAAATTACTATTTCGTATAAAAAATCGTTTGTTTCCCTTGACACTACGTTGGTAGTGCCACGGGTATTTTTTCTTCCCCGTGACACTATCGGTAGTACCACGGGTGTGGTCCTACCAGAGTAGTTAATGCAATGTAAAACTGACACAAATTGCCAACTATAACAAATTACTCCACGAAAATTGTGATTTGCAGCGTTGCCGTTCGATGCAGTTAGATACATAAACATGGAATAGTTATATCGAAGTTACGCAAAGTTTATATGTTAGAAAATATATCCTAGTTGTTCAAGATTTATATAACTAAAAGCGGCCCGGCCCGGCTTCACACGGGTATAAAATATACACATGAACCTTCCTCTTCAATCACTTTATTTATTAAAAGAAACCGCATCAAAATCCGTTGCGTTGTTTTAAAGATTTAAGCATACTAGGTATTGTATTTTTCCGGCCAGAACTGCAGTCCAGTGGACTGACAGGGGTTGGGACTGGCACACTTCTGGCCATTGATCCCCTAATGTTTTTTTTTACTTTATTACTCAAATTTTTTATTTGAACAGAAAACTATTTTCTATTTTTTAGTTTAGCTAATATAAAAGCGTCTCCTTCAGTTTTTTATTTGTTTTGTTAATACGAGGGTGGATCTAAAAGTTCGTGGCCTAACCTACAGGGACCTAAACCTATGACATCTTTTTAAAATCTACCGTCATTTGTTAGTATGTGTCATTGATTTATTGTCCGCAGTTTCATTCCGATACTGCACAATATAAATTTTCTGTGATTATTTGTTTGAATCAATCTGACGCAATTTTCAATAGTGGAGAAAATTGAACACCATGCAGTCATTAAGTACTCCAATAAAAAAGGCCTATCACCAAAAGACATCCATCAAGATATGGTGAGCACTTTGGGGGAGTCTGCTCCATCGTATTCCAGTGTCAAGAAGTGGGTAGCTGAGTTTCAGCGCGCTCGTGAGAGCATTAAAGATGATCCTAGGAGTGGAAGGCCTACATCCTCTACCACGAAAGAAAACATTGATAAAATTTGTGATCTCGTACTGGGTGACCAACGTTTAACCATTGGTAAGATAGCTGAGATAACAAACATTAGTTATGGCCGGGTGCAACACATAATAACGGAAGAGTTGGAGTTCCATAAGGTTTCTGCTCGCTGGGTCCCGAGGTTGCTTTCAGCTGAACAAAAACGAGTTCGATACACAATTTCGCGAGACTGGAACTTTTTGAGACTGATCCCGGGGACTTTTTGTCTAGATTTGTTACCATGGATGAAAGCTGGGTTCACCATCATACTCCTGAATCAAAGCAACAATCCAAACAGTGGAAAAGATCAGACTCTCCTACACCTAAAAAGGCTAAGGTCGTTTTGTCGATTAACAAAGTCATGGCTTCTGTTTTTTGGGATGCGAAGAGCATTATTTTTGTAGATTATTTACCGAAAGGTCAAACTATAAATTCTAGTTATTATTGTAACCTTTTACGAAGACTCCGGGAAGAAATAAAAGAAAAAAGGCCGGGAATGTTGCGTAAGAAAGTTTTGTTTCATCAAGACAATGTACGTGTTCACACTTCGGTTGAAACAATGTCTGTAATCCATGATTGTGGCTAGGAATTGCTGCCCCACCCACCTTATTCGCCGTAGTTAGCCCCCTCGGATTATCATTTATTTCCAAATTTAAAAAACACTTGGGTGGCTCGAAATTTTCGACCAAAGATGAGGTGATAGTCGCAGTAAATGACTATTTCGCCGACCTTCCGGAATCTTATTTTTTTCTAGGGGATAAACAAGTTGCAGGTCAGGTAGAAGAAGTGTGTTGAGCTAGATGGAGACTATGTCGAAAAATAAAAATAAATTTAGAGCCACTTTTCTTTCATTTTCTTGGTCGGGCTTAGAACTTCTGGATTCACCCTCGTAACATTATTTTATTTTTTGTTTTAGTAGTGCCATTGGTAATGTAGTAATCCAGGGGTAATTTTAATGTATCAGTCTCATCAGCCATTAAATAGTAGTGCTATGGGTACGAAAAATTACCTGTGACACTACCAGTAGTGCCATGCAGTAGTACCAAGGGAAATAAACGTAAAAAATCGATGTTTAGTTTAATTTGAAATAAAGTTGAATTTATAAAACAAAGTTTTAAAGTTACACATCTTAAATACCTAATCAGTGGCCTATTATTTCGATTGTAATTGCATTTCAGTAAGAATAATGACCCGAATGTAATTAATTGAGAATAGTAAGAAAACAGTTGATATTTGAATATTAATTAGTTAATTCCCAATGCAAATGAGATTAATTTATAATGCGAATAAGGTTAATTCAGAATGCTAATGAGGTTCATTTAGAATGTGAATGAGGTTAATTCAGAATGTGTCCGAGGTTAATGCAGAATGTGATTGATATTAATCCAGAATGTGAATGAGAATAATTCAGAATGTAAATAAGGTTAATTCAGACTGTAAATTAGGTTAATTCAGAATGCGAATGAGGTTAATTTAGAATTTGAATGAGGTTAATTTAGAATGTGCAAGTGGTTAATTCAGAATATGAATGAGGTTAATTCAGAATGCGAATAAGGTTAACTTGGAACATGGAGGAAGTATTTTTTAGATTGTCAAGAAAGGTAAATTCTGAATGTAAAGATAATTAAAAATACGAGTAAGGTAAATAGCAAGTAGGGCTAATTTCAGAATGCGAATAATACCTATTGAGGATTACGTCGTTGTTCTTACATTTTGATTTCCTAACTTATCCACATAATTCGTACTTCGGCTACCTTAATTCTTTGACACACACACACTTGTCTTGTTCCACATCATCCGGCCATTTTTGGTGACAACATAATTTACTGGCGCATAAACGTTTTACGTATTGGCAACTGCTTGATTGACCATAAGGCGCTAGATCACGGACTATGTCCGGCTGACGTATGTGCGAGTTTTACATTTGATTTTTCCGCAATACGCTTTACATCCATCACAGCATATCCTTATCTGTAACATGCAGCCTCTGCACGACTGCTAATTCATATTCTATTTTTAGACTTTATAGTGAACACAAATGAGGTTGATTTATGTCTGGGGTCAAAGTTTGCAAAACATGTAAGCAGAAGTCTCAGCAAAATATTCAGTTTTAATAAAGATTCTTGTGTAGTTAGGGTAGACGACATAATTTAATGTATTCACTATGGTTTCAGGGTAAACAGTAAAAAGCTTAATATTTTAGCCTCAGATGTAATATACCTACCTACTACAGGGGCCGTATACCTACTCTAAAATCTAAATTATCAATCAATCTGCTAATAAGAAATTAGATCATTTGTTTTGCACTGAAAAAACCGGTGGTTCATGTAACAAGATTATAAGGTTAGAACTAAAAATTGTTTCAATTCTTTGATAGGTCACTGGATTGCAACAAGGCCATTCTTCCTTTCTTTTTCAGAATGATTGTACCATGCTGTATTAGTTGTTG
The DNA here is from genome assembly GCA_002245475.1 of Calephelis virginiensis. NCBI lineage: Eukaryota > Metazoa > Arthropoda > Insecta > Lepidoptera > Riodinidae > Calephelis > Calephelis virginiensis. The sequence continues at coordinate 108,719 of NJDC01000456.1, forward strand.
TTCTCTCTACATGACCACAGATAATAAAATCAATTTAAAATTAGTAGTCTTTATTACTGATTTAACATTACGAAAATTCATTTACTGTATTCATTTGTAAATGTTTCATACTGGTCGAAATTTTATTGACATCAATGAGAATAAACTAAAATTATAATGACGTCGCACATTGGCTTAGTTGAGGTTGAGTGACAGCTTGAATTATAGAAGAAAACTTTTAATTGGACACAATCATATTTCTAGTTTCTCAAGTTGATAACTATCAAAATTTTAACATTTGAAAGTGTTAGGATATGTTATCACAATAATAATAAATTAGAAGTTATTTGTTTTTAAAATATGTCTACTTCAGTCATTATATTATAAATTGACCTCATAGTGGAGAAAAATTAGACTTTAGAGTGTGATGTCAATTTTAGTCAGTCAAAATAAGTGAAAGTAAATACATATAACATTTATTACAGTAATACAAATAATGTACAAAGACACATCCAAAAATCAAAAAAGTTACACAAATGCTTGCAGTTGTTAAAAAATTCTACTAGGGAGTGGTCCTATTTCTACCAAAATTCTCTTCCATATCCTCAAGTAGATCGACAGGGAAAGTGGAGCAACAGAGCTGAAAATAATTTTAATTTAATCTCATTTTTGTCAACAAAATCACCAGAATTATCTGTTAGTAGATCATTCAACAGACAGGTTTTTGCTGTCAAAGGATTTAGTTAAATGCTTATTGATATTAGTCTAGTTCAAGATAACTTCATTAATCCACTGGACAGACTTATTTATTCAAAATAATCTCAATCTAAATCTTCAGTACTCGCAGAGGCTCTAGGTTGCTCTGTATTTGCATTTTCTTTCATAGTGGGTTCCTCATCATTTTTGCCCGGTACCCACAGACCAGAATCCACACATCTCTTCATGTAATACACTGCTTCTTGTTCAGGCATTTTAGCAATTGTCGCTTGAAGCATGGGGACGTCTTGGGCGTCGAAGCATTTTTTAAGTTCCTGAAAGTAAATAGTAATTTTTCATAACTAAACATTGACTGGTACAAGTGTAATTGGTGTGGTCAGCCTGTCTATTATTTATTATTGATCTATTTTAATTGACAGTTAAATTTTTCTTGTTGTTTTTTTCATTTGTCCTATTAGGGTCTGGGCATTTTGTTAACAATTGGGCCCTAGAAAATCAACATGCACCTGGCTTAGGAACAGGATAATTCTATAAGAGTAACTAGAATATAAAATGTTTGAGTCTTGCCTTAAATTAGGTGAAAATCAATTAACTAATAAGATGTTTTTGATTGTAAAAGTAGAAGCCAAATGATTGCAAATTAACAAACTTTGTCATTAGAAATGACTCTCAAAACTGACTATATTTGAATTTTTATTATTTTCCATCTATTTCTTGTTTATTTTTATGTAAAAGACCAAAGTATGACACAGAAAAAATAAAGTACCAAAAATTGAAAAACACAGCACTTACATCAGGTAACTCCTCATATACTTCTACTGGATCGAGACCACCAGGGCCAAGTCTTGCTTTTCTCTCTTCTTCCTCTTGCTCACGAATTGCTTCTTGTATTTTTTCAGCAGCACGCTTCTTGATCCTGGCCTTAAATTGTTCTAATTCATCATCAAATGAATCTTTATAAGATTTTTCAGCTACTTGAATTCTAAAAATGAATATAAATAATAATTACAAGTACTATGTGTGCCATTCATGAATTGTGACTTACAGCTAGTTTATTTATAAATTCTTGGAACACATGATATAGTGGTGTCAAGGAGACAGTGATAAATAAGTTAAGTCCTGCAACCCGCAATGGACTTGGCATGAACCAGAATCATTACTAAGATGTGAAAATTCCAGTGTTTGTAAGCACATTTTAAGTAAGCATATTTAAGCACATTTGCCAGATAAAATTAGAACAACAACAGTGGCAATTTGATTATGAAATATAGCACCTGTGATTTAAAGTGCAGTTGGTTTTATTTATTTTGTGTAAAAAAATTATCAAGAATGCTCTCCTGATGGTAAGAAATAACTGTGGCCTATAAACACTATAGATGTCATATGCATCTGCGTCACTGTGTTTTGGTCAAGGTATTAGCCCATTTGTGCAAGTCTACTGGCTATTCTACCCTTAGCACTGAAATATGACACTCATTATAGCAGCAGTAATAGACATGAAGATGGATCTCGACCAGGACATGTTACAGGTTAGCAATCTACTAATTAACCTTTGCTTTGATTCAATTAAAATGAAAATATATATTATGTTACCTGCTAAAGAAGGATCCAATACAGGCTCTTGGGTCAACATCCAACTGTTTTGAGAGTTCGAGCATGTACTGCATGCAAATAGTCTGATGGGCTACATGGGCCATCAGGTCGTGTTTCTGCAATACATTTAATATATTAAATTAATTTTTGTCAAGTTAAATGTCCATGTTATAATCAGTATTTCTTCAAGAGCCACCTAATTTACAATCAATGATGATCCTTTTTTTTCATACATAATATGAATTATGACAAGTCTAAATCTTGTGCTAATGAACCAAATCTAACAATACACAATGCAAATCTAAATACAGTGCTTTATTATTGACACTCCTTTATTTAAAATGCGACGCTACAAATTGCTATTAAAAATATGCTAAACTAGATAAAGTTAGAAATTACATTTATTCCCCTACACATACATATTTTGGAAAAACATAAATCTCTATTAGCAGTCAGTTAAAATTAAGGCTTACCTCTTCCATTTCTAAATTAATACACCATATAACTAGATAATTAGCAGTTTCTTCACAAACTAAATGACTGTGTTGCTGTAGAAACTGTTTTGAATCATCATATTTACGAAGCATACCAAACTGTTTCAATAATTTCTCGTTTTCTTTGATAAACTTTTTCATTTTAGCTTCCTTTTCTTCTTCAGTTAAATTCTCATCCCTGGGCCTAGTTGGTTTAGTATTTATTACAGTCTTTGTGAAACCAGGTTCGCTAATTGTGTCTACATTCCAAGGAGTTTGTCGTTCTTTCTTCTTTAGCTCCTCTTCTTTTCTTTGAAGCTCTTTGGCCTCCTTCTCTAAGTCTGTGAGGGCTTTCTTCAATGATTCTAATGATGGACTACCGGGTTCCGATTCACTGATCTTCTTTTTCGTTTCGTTATACTTTCTCAGATTTTCATTTTTTTTCTGTTCAAATTCCTCCTTTTCCCGTTTCCGTTCCTCCATCCGCTCTACCCGGGCTTGATGCCGCCAGCGAAACAACGATGGTGTGTCAATGTTTGGGTGTGTTTCATCTTCATCATCCGATATCTATGAAAACATTTCAAGATTTCAATAAATTTTCTCAATAAGCTGTTCGTCTAAAAAACTGTCGTCAACTTACGACAAAATCGTAAAATAAATAATACTTTAATCTAGAACTTGTTATAATTGATACAAACCTCAATATCTTTCCATTTGCTATAATCCACCATTTTGTAAAATCAAGAAATTTATTAAATGCCTTTAATGAAAAATGTATTTAAATCATAGAAAAACAACAAAGTGAATCGCTATTTCAGAGAATGGACCATCAGAAGTTAGAAAATCTAGAAATAAATTGTTGTCTGATGGCGTTTTCCGGAATATTCCGCCAGGGCGCTGATAATTTGTTTTGACAGCTGTCAGACAAATTCAATTTTTCTGCACAAAGAAACGGAACTGGCAAACGACATTAAAACCGTATATGTCACAAGTAAATGATATTACAACCAATCATGAAGTTAGGCTACTGCTTGAGGTTAAGCTCCTAACAAAGAACTTGGGGGTAATTACGTATTTCAGCTGCCAACTCAAAATACACTTTACCATTTTGAGTTGGCAACTGAGATACATAATCAGCCCCCTGGTGGTAGAGTGCTGTTTAGCAACTTGCCCGCATTGACACTGAAATAATGGCCCCAGGGTTCTTTTTTTCTTTCTTTAGGTTTTGGCCTTCACGTCAGTATTTAGCAATTAGTCAAGTAGAAATTTGCATCAAAGTTTATATCAATTTCAATTAATTTTTATAGTCATCAGTCATAAGTCGTCAGGTAGTCATGTCAGGCTCTTGGATAAAGCGGTGGCCTATTTACTCAAGCTCATGAAATGAGATTTGGCGGCAACGAGGAAATACACGATACGCTAATTTCTTCATGATTATTTCATTTGTGCTCTTTCACTGAACAAATTTGTACAAAATGCCACCAAAATTGACTAATTTCACTCAATATCAACACGAAATTCAATAATTATGAAAAATCTTCGACCATCTTTTCTCTCGATGGCGCCAAAAAACCGTCCCAGGGTTGGGTAATCCTATGGAGGGTAAAGGTAAGGAATGCACACTCTGTGTTACAAAAGTGTCCCCTGAATCGCCTTAAATTAAGATGGCGTTGCTGTACCAGAGGACCGTTTTTTAAAGAAAGAAACAAATTTTTTAATTCACTTTTGAGCTCTACATCCACTGTACTCTTTTCAGGTTATATAATTTATTTAACTACGATAGCCGTTTAATTTTCAATTACAACACATAAAATAACAGTTAAATTCACATCAAACTCTACTAGTATCACTACACTAGCGCCATTCTGGCCCCTTTATTTAATGCTATTTTGTGGTTGTTGATCCAAAAAATATTAAAATGAAGCCTGTAAACAATGTTTATCTCTTTCCAATGTATAAAATATTGAAGCTAATGAAACGAATAACATATCTATGTTACACACATGTATATATTAGACGTTTGTTTATTCAAAAAGTCGAGTACACTTTGAAGTGGGTGATGTCATCTTGGTCTCGCGTGCTAGTTCACTTTGTTGCGTGAATTAATCATGTTCTAGTTTAGTTATTGCGAAAAGAAACTTTTTGGTAAGTAGCTAATGTTATTCATAATAAATGGTAAGATAATTTTCATTATAATTTGCTATACAGAACTTGTTAGACAATATTTACAAAACTTTTCATTTTTTTCTTAAATAAGCCACATTTTCTACTTAAACTTGTGTTTTATTGGTAGAGAATATTGTGACACATGCACTTGTCAATGTACTTTATAAGAGTTCAATATTATTTCGCAACATGATGTCATTCGTAGCGTAGAGTATAAGAAATTAATTATTGTATTCAGTCCTAAAGTGAACTGCATTAAACATTTTCGTATCCAGAAGTGTTTTCAATTATCAACCATTTTACTGATAGCTGGAGAACCGCCACATAATTGGTGACCCCGACCCCAGAACAGAAGTAAAAATGACTACACCACAGACTCAGCAGAATAAATCATCGGCAGGAGGACACATTGATACGATGGATCTAGCCACGGTGACAGTATCATCAAGAATTCCAGAGTTTTGATGCGACCAACCAAGACTCTGGTTCGTTCAGTGTGAGGCAATATTAGGACCTCAAAAAGTCAGTGATGATACGAAATTTAACCTGGTAGTTGCCAAATTAGGCAAGGACTGCATTCAACAAGTTTCAGATATACTACTGAAGCCCCCGGAATCAAGAATATATGAGGCTCTCAAGACACGTTTGCTCACAGTTTATGAAGAATCCGAAAACAGACAATTTCAGAAGCTGCTAAGCGAGATGCAACTTGGAGATCAAAAACCCTCACAGCTTCTTCGCCGCATGCGGGACCTCGCACGAGGTAAAATAGCCGATGAAACTCTTTCTATAATGTGGCAGGGGCATCTTCCAGCATCGGTAAGGGCAGTATTGGCAGTTTGTGATAAACAAGAAATTGAGAAACTTGCGGAAGTTGCGGATAAGGTGATGGAAAACACACAACCGTTGCATGTCGCTGAGGTACAACCAAGTTCGTGCACAAACGATAACGCATTCATTATTGCCAAAATTGCAAAATTAAGTATGCAGGTAAAAAATTTGGAAAGAGGAAGAATACGGTTCCGGAGATATGATTCCAGACGTCATACATCGCGTTCTGCATCACGAGGACGTAATATGAGTAAGCGCACGCCAGAGAATGCTGACTGGTTTTGTTTTTATCATTACCGATTTCGTAATAGAGCAAAGAAATGCGTGGAGCCGTGTTCATGGAATAAAAACAATCAACAGGAAACCTAGAAAAGGTACTGTCGCCGGCGGAGATTTGTACCATTACACCCTCTCACCGCCTTTGTGTATATGATCAAAAAACTGGGTTAAAATTTTTAGTGGATACGGGTGCAAATATATCGGTGTTACCTGTAACTAAAACGATGAAACGCGAAAATTGTGAGAACTATGTACTTTACGCAGCTAATGGAAGTGCAATAAAAACTTTTGGTACAAATACTTTAGAATTAGACTTAAATTTACGTCGACCGTTTCGATGGACATTTGTCGTCGCGGAAGTGAAACAGCCTATATTAGGGGCCGATTTTATAGGGCATTTGAAACTTTTAGTGGATATACATTATAAAAAACTTATTCATAAAGTGACTAACCTTAGCGTCGTAGCCTCTTTAGCTTTATGTAAACAATTACCAGTGAATACCATAGATTTAAAAAACGAGTACAGTGATTTGTTAATGGAGTTTCCTGATATTACAAAACCTCTTTGTTTTAAGGAGACTCCACGCCATTCGGTAGTTCATCACATAGAGACTACCGGACCACCTGTTTACTCAAAGCCGCGAACTTTACCAGCTGATAAATATAACAAGGTGAAGGCCGAGTTTCAACGCATGGTCGACATGGGAATATGTAGACCCTCTAAAAGTTGCTGAGCTACTCCTTTACACGTCGTTATGAAAAAGAATGGTGAGCTGCGGCCCTGTGGGGACTACCGACGTTTAAATGCAATCACAAAACCTGACAGATACAACATTCCTCGTATACAGGATTGTTCTTACTTGCTAGCAGGGAAGAAAATATTTTCAAGGTTAGATTTACAGAGAGCTTATCATAATATTAGAGTTTGTGATGACGATATAGAAAAAACAGCAATAACGACACCATTCGGCCTATATGAATTTACAAGGATGACATTCGGACTGAAAAATGCGGCCCAAACATTTCAACGATTTCTAAATAACGTTGTTTTTTATGATATCGATTTCACACAAAAATACGATGACGGAGATACAAGGAGCTGTACAAGTTCTCCTTTTTTGTTTTGTTACATAGATGACGTATTGATTGCATCACCTGACCCAGAAAGTCATAAAAAACATTTAAAAAAGGTAATGGAGCGCTTGAACCAATTTGGAATTACGCTCAATATGGCAAAGTGTGACTTCGGGAAGAAAACGTTAGATTTTTTGGGTTTTAACATTTCTGAAAACGGTTTACGTCCATTGGAGGACAAAATTAAGGTTATTAAGGAATACCCAAGGCCAAAGACAGTGGAAGGTCTAAGGAGGTTCCTTGGAATGTTGAACTTTTATAGACCGCATCTTCCACACGCAGCGAGCATCCAGGCTAAACTAAATATATATATATATATATATGGTTCTAAGAAGAAAGACAAAACGGAAATATTATGGACCGAAGAATCTAACCAAGCTTTTGAGCAATGCATAGAAATGCTTCAGGAAGCCGTAACATTATCATTTCCGTCATCTGATGCGTCGATAGCTATTATGACGGACTGTTCAGGCACATGTGCAGGGGCAGTGTTACAGCAGAAAGAAGGAAACGATTGGAAGCCCTTAGGTTTTTTTTCACAGAAGCTAAATAAGGCACAACAATGCTACAGTACTTTTGATCGCGAGCTGTTGGCTATTTATTTGGCTATAAAGCATTTTCGATATTTGGTAGAAGGACGACCACTTACTGCATATACCGATCATAAACCTCTGATCTTTACATTTGAAAACAATACAATTAGTAAAAATGACACGCCAAGGAGATTAAGTCATTTAGATTTTATTTTACAATTTGCTACATCTATACAGCATATTAGTGATTCAAAAAACGTAGTGGCTGACTCTTTATCCAGGATTGCTTCTATAGACATGCCGTCCCCTATCGATTACAAGAAATTGGCGCAGAAGCAAGAAAAGGATAATGAACTAAAAATCCTCTTACAATCAAGTAGCTTAAAATTTAAAAAGTTATCATTACACGATAATGACATGCCAATCTATTGTGAGGTGTCAGGGGGCAACGTCCGCCCATATTTAACTCAAGAGTTTAGAGTGTTGGCATTAGTCATCCGAGCATTAGAACTACGAGAAAAATGATGCGTGACAGATACATTTGGAAGTCTATAAACAAAGACGTTACCTTATGGGCTAGAGGTTGCATAGAATGCCAAAGGTCCAAGGTTCATAGACATACAATATCACCTTTTGGTAGTTTTATGCAGAGCGACCGCTTTGAACACGTCCATACAGACATTGTGGGACCACTGCAGTATTGCAACGGATACCGTTATTTGCTTACAATGATTGACCGGAAAACAGGGTGGCCAGAAGCATTTCCCATTAAGGATATAACTGCAGAAACGATATCCGATATTATTTATTCAGGTTGGATATGTCGGTTTGGTTGGCCTTTACGGATTACAACAGACCAAGGCCGCCAATTCGAATCGAGTTTATTTACAAATTTATCAAAAAGAATGGGCATTCAGAAGATAAGGACTTGTGGATACCACGCTCAAGCCAACGGGAAATGTGAGCGGTGGCACAGAGCGTTGAAAACGTCTCTTATGTGTAGAAGTAATACATCGGATTGGGTTCGAGAATTACCGACTATAATGCTAGGTTTAAGAGCTTGCTTAAGAGATGACACACAATTCAGTGCCGCAGAAATGGTGTACGGCGAAGCCTTAAAATTACCAGGCGATTACTTTTATTTAGAAAGGAATAAGATATCTGAAAACGAAACTTTCCTGAACGAGTTAAGAAAAAAAATCGCAAATATGTCATCAGTGCCAAAACGAGAGACACGACAGACTAATATGTTCGTACATCCAGAGTTACAAAAATGCACACATGTATTTGTAAGATGTGAAAGGATAACCAAATCTTTGACGACGCCTTATATAGGACCTTTCAAAGAGCGAAAAAATATTATAAAATATTACAAGCAAATACGATAAAAACTATTAGTATAGATCGACTTAAACCTGCATTCACAATAAATACGAACGAAAGCGATACCGCTAAACCAAAAAGGAAAGATGTTAACATAAACAAGGAGTTCGTAACACGATCAGGGCGAATCAGTAAGCCCGGAGTGAAATTTACATTATAATTTGTTACCTCCGACAGCACACAGTTCAAATATTATTTTTTAACGAATAATATAAATACAATATGGAAAAAAGTACAAGTAAGATTGAAAAATAAGAAATAATAATGGCCCAAAATGGTGCTGGCAATTCGGCAGCAGCCTCCGAGACGGTGAAGCGCTTCCATTTCGCAGACATAGAAGGTTACTTGATATTGATATTAACAATTGTATTAGCCATGGTAGGATATTTCCTATGGAAGCGTTGCAAACACAGTTACGGCAAGTACATCCGACGAGAACTGCGGGTGATGCCTATCATGGACATAGCAGGCAGAGAGGAGCGCGGCCAGCCAGGCTTCACTTCACAAGAAGTTATAGTATAGTGTCAGTGGGTAGATCAGTCAAAGTGATTAGTGATAAAAAATTAGTGTATTCCAGTTAGAATGATATCTAGGGTAATTATGTAATGTTAGTACCTGTTTTAAGATGAGTTTACCACATTAAGTATAACAATTTATATTTTTGTAATTTTATTTAATAAAGAGGGAAGATATGTGACACATGCACATAATATTAGTGTCAATGTACTTTATAAGAGTTCAATATTATTTCGCAACATGATGTCATTCGTAGCGTAGAGTATAAGAAATTAATTATTGTATTCAGTCCTAAAGTGAACTGCATTAAACATTGTCGTATCCAGAAGTGTTTTCAATTATCATCCATTTTACTGATAGCTGAAGAACCGCCACAAATATCATTAACTATATTGTGTGATAAATAGAGGAGTTGTTAGTATTTAATTAAATCTGAAAAATGAATAAAATAACGATGTGTAAACTTCAACCGTTACGGAACGCCCCGAATTTGAATATTAAAATGGCGGCGAAATATAAATATACCAATGAACACAGAAGTCGTGGAGACGCCTAAAATATTTGAATCTTTTATCGAGTCGATATTCCCACGAAAATGTTGGATCGAAAACCGTCTACGCTCAACGCGTCAAGTACTACTACACTTTTTAATTTTTGTTTTCTTTGATTGATTTGTTTTTGTTTATTTTAATAATATTTTCTATAAGTATAAACAAAAATATTTTTGAAAGGAAAAAAAGATGTTATTATTTAATGTAAGTGAAACCTAAAAATGTAAAATGAAAATAAACTTATCAGTGAATTTCGTTATACACATTTAAAAGTAAAAAAAAGACTCCATGTATTGTTTGTTGCTATTTCTCAGTGCGGCTCCAAATTTCATCAACATTTCCGATTGATTTTAATAACTCTATCAAAATAGTAGAAATAATAGTCTGGCTGTAATGGTTCCATATTTTTTGTAAATTTTGAAAAGTTAATCCACTTGTGGAAGTAAAGAATGGTTAATTTTTTACAGCCTCAGCTTTGGTAGTGGTATTTTTGACTGTTTTTTCTTCTTACCCTAAGATTTTAAAAGATCAGACTACTTTTATTACACGTTTTGTTAAAAAAAAACACTCGTTATTATTTTTGACATCAGATATACCAAAAATATAGATTAAATGTGGATAATTATGGGCAAAAAAGGATTTGAACATAAATGGCTTTCAAATATATATTTTCGCTTTTAGGACTTCACTTTCAAATCGATTTAATTTGACAAATTAATTGACAATGTGATTTTATATCTATTTATATTAATAAAATGACTAATTAGTAATATTACTACACCTTTTATTGTGTCAATAAGACCTCATATTAGTGTTTATATGCATTTTTCTACAGTGACATGCGTAAATTTACACAATTCTGTGATTAAACCTTTTGAATTACCTCTATTTATACACAAACTTTGTTTATTGCATATACTAAATAAAGTCAATTTTATAAAGATTCTGAATATATACATGTTGGCTAGTACTTTCATACGTATTTACGTCTAAATCGGCATTTAAGCGCTGACCACTAACTTACGTCCGTACGTTAAATTTACCTCGGGCGCTTAAACAACTAAATTTGCTAATTCCTATTTCTATGACATTGTTGCACTTCTTTGTATATTCCTTTTTCCATGGCAGGATTACTCTTGCATTGATATTGATATTGATATCATGCGAATTAAATGTCATTTGTCATGTTACTTTTGAACACAGTACTAGCGGATTATTCACATATTGTAGTTACAAAAAAATAATTAATCAAATTAAATAACTTATTGTTTACTATAAGCTAAATATTAATAACTCACTAGTATTGCGTCAAGAGTACCTAAAACAACATACTCGATTCCAATTTCCAATATTGGCATGAATTGAGGTTCAAGAGAACTCTACAAAACCTGAGTCAAAGTCATAATTGGAGTAAAATCGTTTCCGACTTCGATTCGAAAAATATTCAAAAACTAAAAAAATGTGTTTCAAGTTCAGAAGTGTCCACTTCGATTCGACAAATATTCAAAAACTAAAAAAATGTGTTTCAAATTCAGAAGTGTCCACAAAATCTGTAACAAATACTTACCTATCTACAATATTTAACTTGACTTTTAATTTTATAATTTTAACCAACTGCAAAAGGAGGAGCTTATCAATTAGTTTTGATGTTTTTTTTGTAGATATGATGGTTGCTGGAAGGATGGATGATGGATCTTTTTTCAAAAGGTTGTTAATTATATAGACGTGACTCCATTTCTTTGATCGATATAAGACGGTTGGTATGTGACTTTTAACTAAGTAAACTAAACAATACTTGTAAATAGTAATGCGCATACATTTTCGTGTACCTCGACGACTGCGACCCGGTAATGAAATTCTGTGCCTCCAGTTCCTTCTTCAGTCTTAGCATCAAAACTCACGAAGCGGTTTTTTACCCGCGCCCGCAAGTTCTGTAGAATGTAGATTTGTATGCAAAAAGTAAGAGCACATTTTCACGACGCATTTAAGGCCTCAAACTGAATCTCAGCGATTTGCGGGGTTGCGGCGAAAACGGGGCGGGCGCGGGTGCGGCGAGCTATTGCCCGAACTCAATGTTAGCGGCCAGATCGCTCGTGTCGCGGCGACGAAGTGTTTAATGTGAGCACGTTGTCGATACGGCGGCAACATCTTTTGAACAGAGTGCTTTTGATCCGTATGATTTATTATCGACAAAGTAGATGTTCATCCTTATTACAAAGGAAAGAAAAAGGCGACTTTTCTATTATCATGAAGAGAGACAAACCACAACAAGTTGCACGATTATACAGGAATGAGTGGACAGACTTTTGATTAATATATTTTATTGTAGGATCTATACAGTTCAATTTAGAACCTACCTACACATGTTATAATTTTTTTTAATAATTAAAATGTTTTTGGTGAAATTGGTGATCTAACAAAAATTTCACTAATTATTCCCTTGAGTAAAATGCTGCGATGTACTTAAATTTATCGACAAATATTAAATACAAAGGGGAACAGCACTACGTTGACTCAATCGCAGGGAGACCGCTTGACGGCCGCTCGTCGCTCGGGCACCGCTGTCCGCTCCGCTGACATCCAGTTTACTTTAATAAGAATCTATGTGTTAGATCGCGCCGCTCTCGCCGTCACCCCGCAATCGCTGAGATCCAGTTTGTGGCCTTACACCCAGTGTGACCAGATTCAGTATTTTAATACTTTTTCAGTATATTTCATCGATTTTGCCGAACATCAGTATATTTTCAGGTATATTGCTGGTAGTCAGTATTT
>NJDC01000456.1:121654-135147 GCA_002245475.1 Calephelis virginiensis
AATCAGTATTTTTATTGGTATATCTGTCCTATGTTAGTCGGTATATTTCAGTATTTTTTTGAGGTGCCTCGGTATTTTCTTAAAATTAAATCTGGTCACACTGCTTACACCCGCAGTGCCCGCGGTTGTTTGCGATTCCCGCGGCAGCGGTCGCCCGCCCGTAAAAGTGTAAAGTAATAATAAACGTACAAGTTTGCGGGCGATGAATTCAACCGTGACTTTAAAATTAGCGGTCTCATGAAGTTTGAAATAAAACCGCAGTTCCGCCACAGAATAAAAGTACTAACGTATCCTTGACCTCCGCGGGCATGGGTAAAAACCTCACCTTGAGTTCTTAGACTTAGTTGTTCCCTTTTGTTGTTTTTCCAAAAGAAATATGTTCGGAAAAATACGGTTTTTTGATATAGCTCACTTTTTATTATTTTCGGAAATATATTTGTGTTATGTGATACAACTTGCAGGATTTTTGCAAAAATATTGTAAACGTCTAGATAACTCTAGGTATTTTAAGAAGTACCCTGTATACCGACATTATTTCTGCAGACATTACCGTCCGGTTCTGTGGTAGGTATAAGTTTCTATTTTATTAAATATCATAGTTTACTTTTCAATATATTTATAACCTTTGATTTGATTGCAATTTAGTATAATGCATTGAATTTTTTTTTCTAAATAAGTATTTAGATATTATGTACTTGTAAAATTTACTTACCAAATGAAATCTCAATTTAGGTATGCCTTATTTATGATAACTTCACAAAAGTGTATTTTTTTAGCAAGTAGTTGAATCAGATCAGATTCGCTACCCATGAAATTGCAGGTGCATACTGCATAATTCATATTAGGTATGCATAGTAGGTAGGTACCGTAAAACGGTAGAAAAAACAGTTTACTGTTTACACTTATTTTTTTTTAATTTATGTCAGATCTAGCAATATATGTTGCACAAAATACATTTAAACTAATGAAATTACATAAAAATAATAATAGCTTCAGTGTCTTACTATTGAGTAGCGGCGGCGTCACCAACCGGCGTATTTTGTGTACTTTGTTCGTCAAATTGTGTGTTTAAAAATGCCCATCTTAAGTCACATTTCATTTTTCTCATTCGAAATTCATGACCTACGATTACGATTTTCTCCCTTTCCCTTACCCTTTCTGTATTGCACTAAATTATATATATAAACTACACATACATTTTTTCTATATTTGTTTGTTGTGAAATCTGATTTTTTTCTGGCATGGATCACAGTCTTTCTGTCTTACTCGCCTTTTTCTAACATATACCGATAATATGGTTTACAAAAACTTTAAATAAATAAATAAAATTTGTTCCCATATTAATTTCATCATGATCCGACTAGTGGTTTTTGAATTTATATGGTAGGTAACTATAGGTAGGTACTTAAGTTAATGATCCAATCCCGACGTGGTACCTAATGAGATTAATATGTAGGTAACAAGTAAAATTAGTTTATTTATACAAATACACGCTTGAATATGTTTTTAGTCTAACTATGTATTGCCTGGAAAATTATAAATGGGATAGTGCAACAAACAAATTTCATTCTTATTTAAGACTTGTATTAGCATGTATAGGCAACCTAAATACTCCAAAAATATATTGCTTGTAAGTTTTTATAATGGTTGGTATCAATTTTCTAATATTTCTTTTTCTTTTTCGTCACTTTAGCAAGTATAGTAGTCGCTATTGTAGTGGTAAGTGCAGATGTTTCCTCAACTGTTGTTTCATTGTGGAGATATTTTTCCTCGGAAAATATTTCCCTCGGGCTCTCGTCGGGAATACTTATTTGGAATTGTAATAGCACGACGAGATATGTGACCATTGTCGTCAACAGCTGAAACACAATAACATATTTAAAGACAAACGAAAACAAAAATTGAGTTTATTGTTTGAACTTTGTGGGCTTGCAAATAGATATGATTAAAATGTATTTTTAACGAAGTTCCTTACGACAGGCTTGGAGGAGATAGCAATTTTTCTGCGCGACCTAACTGAAAAAAATGTAATAGTAAAGCCCGTGGAATAAAACCGTTATATGAGACGTGCGCAGGCGCGACAGTCGTATACACAAGCGAGTAGTGTATTATACATTTCTCTCTCTTTTCGTTTTCTCATCCTTTCTCTCTCTATTACCTACCTGGTGTCCTATGACACCACATCTTTTTTTATAATTAATAAGTAAGCAATGCTCTTATAATCAACCACTCTTCATTTTATTACTACATAGTACTATTTAAGGATTTTATAGTCGGGTTTTTCAGAAAATTAAAACTTCTCTAGCAATTTCCTCTTTTTTCCGTGTACATATTTCTAGTTCACTGCTTATATATCGTTTTTTAAAAAGTTTTTAGTAATTTGCCTCTGTGGTCTAGCGGTTCAGTTGTCGGACTTGACTGCATGAGGTCCCGGGTTCGATCCCCGGGTCGGGCAACAAAATGAAAATTGGGTTTTTCAAATTTTCTTATAAAAAAAAGGTTGCTTGGGATTGGATATGTGCCCGGTTGGCGATAGGCTTGCCACCTATCACATTGTGAGACTTAGTGTCTTCGGCTAGTCGTGGGTGTACTGGTTGTGCCTCTGTCTAAATCTTCGAAGAATTTGGGCGTGAAGATACTTTTTTTAATTTTTTTTTGGTAATTTGGACAATTTCAGTTCTGAGTGACCGCTCTTCTAGGAACTGCAGCTGCCCCCTCTGCCAGTAACTTGTTACGCTCATGGCAGGATACAATAAAAAAAATCATAACAGTAATTAGCATTTTTTTGTCCGTTTGTTGTATATTTTATTGAATCAGGCGTTACTTTGCAGAGATCCATTATACGGAGGTGGGTGGTGGGAACGTTAGTTAGGTTTGTCACATTTTGTGTCATTTGGGGGATTATTTGCCACAACAGTTACACTGCTTACGCAGAATTAGCAAAATTAAGGCTTATTTTACATCGGTTGTTGTATGTCAAAGGGTTTTGCGGGTGTACTTGATTTATGATTCTTACCTATTCAATAAAATAATTTGTATACAAATTATTTATGTATCTTAAATCAAAAAGGATGACACTGGTATAGAATAAAATTAAAATCGGTTTTATACAGTTTCACAACGCTTAAATTATTGAATAACGATGTTGTTTATTAGAGAAAAAAATGCAAACGTAAAAAAAACGAAATTTGGTGAGTTTAAACGCTGGAACTATGTTAAAATAGTTGATTAATTAAATTACAGATCTTCAGAATACTCAATGTACATACATCCTGTATATTCGATCCCATATTTACCCATACCGTTACCAATAAATGTTTAATTTATATAATTATTAATAAAACTTACGTGCCGTTGACCTGGGGGCTGATTATGTATCTCAGTTGTTAACTCAAAATGGAAAAGTGTACCTCAAATAGCTGTCAAATGACGTCATTTGTGTTTTTGCTATCTCTGTTGCATTTGTGTTGGTCACTGGAGATACCAAATATAAAATAGGTCATTTGACAACTATTTGCACTTTTCCATTTTGAATTGGCAACTGAGAAACATTATCAGCCCCCGGGTGTTCTTCTTCAATTTTGCCAACAAAATATGAAGTTACACACCAGTGGGTTATTCAGTGATGATCACTGGGTAAAGTGTAGGTCAAATAGCTGTCAAATGACGTGTTTTATAATTGCTATCTCCTGTGACCAACAGAAATACAATGAGAGAGCAAATACAAAAACACGTCATTTGACAGCTATTTGATGTACATTTTACCCAGTAATCATCACTAAAAAGATATTGAATAGCCCCACAGATCAACGGGTGCGTAAATTTTATTAGATGTACCTATTGTTTAAAAGTGTTACTAAAAACACAATGTTCCTAAATAAATGAATTAGATATACCTACTCTTGTATAAAAAATATATGTATATTTTATAATGTATAATGTGTATTTTAAATAAAATGTGTACGTTATAAGAAAATAGTACAGATTTGAATAAGTTGCGGTTGACATCAAAGAATCCTCCGAGGCTGATTTGCGAAGGGTTCATCTCGGTGGCGCGCAAAAACATGTTCACCTCCGTCTGGGCATCCGTATTCATCCACGATAGCTCCACCATCAAAAGCTTCTTCTGAAAATTTGTGCGCACCTGTGGAACAACACAGTAAACACAAATACAAGTTAAAACGGAAGCTACTAACGTTTATGAAAAATATTCCACTTCTTCATTAATCATCTGTACATTAAATCAATTTTTAAAATAATTAAATATGTATGATTGTTGGAAAAAATAAAAAAATGTGGTTAAGAAACATTTCTAAATTCATTTATGAAATTCATTGTATGAAAAGTATGTAAAAACAAAGTAGGCATCCACTGAATCAATTACTAATACTTTGATCCGATGGATAATCAATTTAAAAACTAAAATAGCTACCTAAGTATATTCATTTTTGCGATAGAGTAAAAGTATCTTCACGCCCATGTCCCCGAACAAGTAGGCAGAGGCACAAACGTGGCACCTACCACTGGCATTACGACACGCCAATCGCTAATCGGGCACATATCCGATCCCGGGCAATGCCATTTTAATTTTTGTTACCCGACCCGGGGATCGAACCCGAGATCTCACGGGGTCAAGTCCGACGCCGGACCGGAAGCAAACAATCTTTTGTTTAAAGCAAATAGTTATAGTTTAGGAATAATAAAGAATAGGGACTGGGTCCCACTGTTCAAAGTTAAAAGCAAAAGTGCTTTTATTGAATCATAAATTCCACTGTTGGTCCAGGTTCCTAATAGACTATCTGCCTTCCTGAAAGGCAGCTCGTAAAAGGCGAGCATAGGATTATCGTCACTAACACCGTGACATATGAGTATGTGTTAGAGTTTCGCAGCGACTCGCCCTGATTGGTACCACTGTCGCCGTAACGTCAGTGATAAGGCAGCAGGTAAACTTACTTTTGGTCGAGGTCTAACACCCCGACCTCAGTTTGGCAACGCACCATTACCACCTTTGGCGTGTGTTCTTGATGGCGTGACCTTTTTGTTGTTGTGTTCTTGATTTATACTTAGGCAATTCATTCATTATTGGCATCTTAACGAAGAAGCACGATATCCGATTTTCATTCCGGTCATTGAAGAATATCAAAATAAAAGCACTTGGTGTCAATCCAGAGTAAAAAATTAGTACATCACAACGTCAAAACCGATTGACTTACATTATGAGACGCGTAGTGAGCTTCATCACAAATGAAAAACAGCAGCATGACACTGCAAAAGGCAGTCAACGCCAAGCCAATGTCCTTTGTGCCGAAACCTTCTGAAATCTGGCTGAGTAGGCCATAGATTGAGAGAGTAATGATGAGGAATAGATACAGGCTGACAAAAGTGAAGGTGTAGCAGTTGGCTGTTCCCGTATCCCGGGCGAGCTTGCTCAGTCGAAGCCAAAGAGCTCGGTATTCGGCCACTTTTCCTGCTGGGCCTATGTTGCGTAGGGCCTAAAAATAAAAGATATACGTTAATGTAATCCTATGTTTTTAAACCGTTAGAACGTTCAAATTAAACTCAAAAACTAGATTTATTTAATTTAATTTGAATACTAGATTAATTTTAGAAACACGGCCATATTTAGAGCGCCTCGTTGGTCGAAGGGTTAGGTAGCGTACAATCTTTAAACTCCACTCACCAACCGCAAGGTTTAGGTTTCCAATGGGGGCTGGTATTTGTGTACTGAATATTAAATGTCTGCATTACTGGGCAGGTGGTTATTTGATTTATTATAGTATCCGTAAAGTACTTATTTCTATGTAGTAGTATCGTTAGCAAACACCAAAACATAAGCATGTAATTGTTTCCTTTGAAGTTGGGTTTAAATTGTGTAACTTGTCCAGTATTTATATATTTAAATATTTTATCACATCAGTTCTAAATATGATCATCGTGGTTTTCCATGATCGTCATGTATATTGTCCAAAATACCGGAAACTATGAAATACTTCGATTTTCCTCACACTCATCATGTCAACATTGTTTATAGTTACTTATTTTATAATTACCTGTTGGAAATCTTCAGCTAGTATATTAGCGCAGACACTCAATGTTTCGCATAAAAGATACCAATAGCCGCCCAATATGTATGTCAATATCTCAAGAAATATGTATGGCAATATTTGCATAAGCTTGAAATGCACCATGGTCACATGCGTCACCAGCACCGAGGTGGTCGACAGGACGGGGATCACGATAGCAATCGCCAGGGCTTTCTTGTACATCTTGATTTTAAGTATTCGACCTGATAAAGTTTTGTAAGCTATCTGAAAGTTTATCATTGTTATTTACATAAAAGTAGGGAATGCAATCTTGGACCGAGATTGACCATTCAAGATTTTGGCGTCTTTTTTCTGAATCGAGACTGATCAGTTCGAGATCATGTTGAGATTTGGGTCGAGATCTTGGTCGCGAATCAAGATTTTCGGGATTTTCAAGATTAAGCAAAATAATTGAAAAAAATGCGTTTTTTGATAGTAGCCAGTATTTTGATATTATGTAATATAATTAAGTATATTTTTCAAATTAAACAACATTGTATGAACGCAATAATCAACTTTTATTTTAAAAACCGGCCAAGTGCGAGTCTGAAACGAACTTCTTAATAATTCGTCAAAATGTCTTTTCAACCAAACATTTATATTTTCGTAGCCATTGTGTTAGGCTCATGTTTGTAATGAATGGTTTCAAAGCGCTACACAAATTAGTAGACTGCTACGGATGAACCACAAATTCTAATTTTTAACCCTCGATAGAAAAATAGGGGTTATAAATTTCACATGTCTGTGTGTGTCTGTCTGTGGGTATCTGTCTGTGGCATCATAACTTATGAACGGATGGACAGATTTCAATGTGTTTTTTTTATTTTGAAAGCTGACACGATCGAGTTTTAGCTACACTTGTAAGTTTTGTAGGAGGTTATTGATTTTTTTAATTTCAGTGGTACTAAACAACTGTAAAAAAAGGAGGAAGTTATGTGTTTGTGTCCTACATTTTTTATATAACTATGTTAACCGTTTTCTCCTTCATTTCTGAACCGATTTAAAAAAAGCTTCTTTTTTAAACTTAACTTCCGAGGTGGTCTGATTGTCATCAAGTCTGGATCTGATGACAAGGAGAAGTAAAACAATAACGGAGAATGCCTGCTTATTTCCTGCATCTGGCTACAATCACGAGTCCCAAGACCGTGTACCTGTACGTTATTTCTGTCTCCTGGTCCTGGAATCTTATAGAAAGAGGGTAGACATTATAAGTAGTGACTTCAACACTTACCTCAAACTCAACCCAGCTATTTAAAACTCCTGCAATTTTTCGTGTCTCATACCAGAGTAATGGCACAGCGATCATTGGAAAAAGATAAACCGTAAAAAGATATTCGATTACTGCTTCTTCGAATTTACCTTCAGAGGTCCTGAGAATTTGTACTTTATGTAAAGCTAGATATAGTACGTATCCAAATAAACACGAGAAGCAAACAGCAGAATACAACATGGACGTCGACGTTAGGTGAAACTGGCTCAATCCAGGTGATGGTCTTGTTAAGGGTAGAACGCCCATGACTCTTAGTAGAGTAAATACTGGTTTAATATTTTCGTAAACAATATCTCTGTAAATAACCGGATTAGTAAAATTATCTTGTAACGGAACAACTGAATTAGCGGAGGCTGGTTTCATGTGCGGGGTGCGAGCTGGGGTTACGTCCAGGAAAATTGTTTTGTTTTTTGGTTTCTCTTCTATTTGGGTCGCAAATCCGTTAGGAATAGATAAAGTGGTTGGATATAACGAATTACTTGCATAGAAAGACATGTTTTTGTTATTAAAATATCGTAATATGACAATAATATTTTAGAAATGATTGGAACGGAATGAACATAATGTATTTGTGGGGACTGAAACTGCAAAGAGTAATTTGTCTTAAGTGACAAAATAATTATAGTCACGTGAGTGTTTAAGGCCGATGTCTTGGCATAGGCGGATAAGTAAAAGAGAGCGATCAGCGACTATTTTATTTTTGCTTCTTTATAGAAATATTTCATCATTGTACATTTGAGGCAAATACGTGTTTTAACCCCCGACGACAGGCTGTCGAAAGAGCGGTAATATAAGATATACGTATCCGTCTGTCTGTGTTATCGTAACTTTTGAAAGGATAGGCCAATTTCGATATGGATTTTTTTGTTTCTTATAGGTTTTTAGGGGTCATGGATTTTTTTAATTCTAGTATTATTTATGTTATGTCTGTAAGACAGTGAACAAGCAGAGGGCTCATAATCGTAAGAGACAGTTGTCGTTTACAGCACAGTATATTTACTAAGAACAGTAGTTTGTCTACGGCTAGTTTAAGAGTTTTTTCCAGTAATCAGGATATATTTGCTTTGACACTAAGGATTGTGGCTATTCATGTCAGATGATATTGAAACAGCTTGAATAGTATATTTTAGCTATTTTTACACTTTACTGTTCTATGGGATTCTTTTTTCGGAAAATTCTGCAGATATTAACACTATATTCGTATTACAAAGAGTCATTAGAACTGCTTATAATCTTAAATTAAGAGAAAAAATCAGAGAAATAAATAATATTTTAATCATGAGTTGTCAATGTGCTTACGATAATCTAATGTTAGTACCTACGTACGTACGTAAGTTAAAAACACTCCAACAAGTTTAAAAAAATGTGATTTTCATGATTACGAGAAATAAAAATAATTTGACAATATATAAAACTCGTCTCAATAAAATAAGTAATTCTTTCATGGGGCAATGTGCCTACCTATACGTCTCTACAAAAGGCTGCTGAGTGACATTAAAGATCTTTCCATAATTATTTATTGGAAGATCTTTTTAAGGAATGTATAAAAACAAAGGTAAGTAGGTAGATATGTAAGAAAGGCTATTACAAAATTTCAGAATATTTGAAAAACGAACATGCTATAGCGAATAGGCATTTCAATTACATGTAGGGGTACCATATAGAAATTTCTAAAATCCTGAGAAATTTGTACAAATTCAATAACAAATCCTGAGATTTTGTCGCGACCGGTGAAAATAATCATGTTAGAAAAAAAATACTCAATGTTCGCTTTTTGCACTGGGCGCTAGTCACACACAACGCACTCCCACTTCGCACGGGGCGACGCGGTGCCTTATTCACCCCTCTCCTCTCCTACCCCATACCTCGTAATATAACTAATTTATTTAAAAACCGAAAAGTCCTGAGATTGGCCGGATTCCTGAGAAACACCTCAAAATCCTGAGATCTCAGGACAAATCCTGAGACATGGTAACCCTAATTACATGTGTCTTCAATTTGTGAAGTAATTATTATTTTATTTAAGATATAGTAATTGTAATCTGTATCGTATACTTTATGTTTTGTACCTCATAATATTTTGTAAGTAAACATCGTAAATAATAATTCATATTTTTAAAAAGACAAGCCTACTGGTGGCGATTCCAATCGGTGGTAAGTAGTTTATAACATTGTCGACGCGTAAAGTACAAGTTGTATGGTCAAAGAGAATAAAGTTTTTTCTGATTCTGATAGGCACAGATTAATAAGAAAACTACACATTGCTCTTGGTAACACACGTAATATTCATGTGCTGTTATGCCAGGTTCTGGTGCCACATGTGCTACTGGCTACAATGCATAGCCCTCAATAAAAGTTGAGTCTCAAAACAGCCGTATACTACCTTGTGTTGGTCAGTGTCCTCTGTTTAGAAAAGATCCTCTGCCGTCCTGCCTGGCAGCTCGTGGCGAGCAAAAGCGAATCTGGTCAATAGTAAATAGACCACTGGTGGTAGATTGATGCTCCGGTCCAAAGTAGCAGGAACATTTGCACAATTGGGTGTAAGGCTAACACGACAGTGACGCACCCAGAACATTTGTGGTGTCTCTAGGCTGCGATTATCTATTATTATCAGGGGAGCCGTGAGCTTGTTCCCTGTCTTTTGCAATAAAAAAACGCCCATAATAAGGCGTAGATCGCGGACGCGCTACGTATATTACGCTATGTTTCTTACTGTTCAGAAATATCTGCTTTTGTTTTCCGTGATATGCAATTTTATAAAGAAAAGATTATAGAATATAAATTAAATCCAACGGATGTAACTATCCGCTTCCGCTTGTTAGATACTATTTTTCAAGGTCAAACTTTTACCGTTAAATTTTCAAAGCGTTCTTCACCTTGTAGTCGACCTTGTAAACTTGGTATCTATCAATTATTACCAGCCTACCTACAAAATACTTTAACGTGTATTTTTAAAAACCATTTGTCACTAGCTTTAAGAGTTTTAAGAAAGTATTCAGAAGTTAAGCTTTTAACATGATACGTAAAAAGGTACCTGCTAGTGTTTCTTTACTTAAAGATATGAATTTTAGTACGTTATTTCTATTTATTAACCGAATTCAAAAAATAGGAGGTTCTCAATTTGACCGTATGTTTGTTAAACAATTACTCCGGCAACAGCAAACAGATTTTGATGGTTCTTGTTTAGAAAAATAGCTCATGATTCCGAGATAGTTCTAAATTATTAATACGTGATGCCAAAGCTTTGGAATTTTACGAAAATTGCGCGGACGCAGGAGCATAAAATTTGGCATACTTATAGTTTGTGTGTAGGAGAAGTGCAGGCCGCTTATATTTTTCAATAATAATGCTTATAAAGTACATTAAATTAATAAATAAAACATTACCAACACAACCATGAATTTGACACACACAAACAAACATATTGATGATAACGATAAAAGATCACAGATGGCGCACTATAAAGTTTTGGAACAAAGTAGCATGTCTTGAAAAATGATCATATCAGCAAGATATTAAAATTTATTATGGTTGAATTTGGACTAATAGGCGACCACTAGTTTTTATAATTATCCGACTAGTAGTTTTTGAGTTATACTTAGTTAATAATGGATATTTTTTCACTTGACGACCTCATCAATGGAATCATTATTAAATATATTCAAAAACTACTAGAAGGACGTTGAGAAAATTGATGTATGACCATTTCGGAAACATTTGGTATCTTTAAAAAAATAATTATCAAATCGCAACGTGTACCTAATGAAATAGTTGGAGTCCGTTGCAGTTTTACTGCGCTTAATTATTTGTAATAAGAGTGTTACTGAATAATATTTTTTTGAATACTAAGTTAGCACAGTTTTTAGATTCTATGATCAGTAGGGCTACTCTTGATGCTTGATTTATGCAATATTGGAAATTGGAATCGAATATGTCATTTTAGGTACTCTTGAATGCAATACTGGCGAATTATTAATATTTAGTTAATAGTTACCAATAAATTATTCTATCAGATTTATGTGTAATTAAAGGTTAATAATCCTCTAGTGCTGTGTTCAAAAGTACCTAAAATGTCATAGGTATACGATTCCGATTTTCAACTCAAATGATATCGAGATTCAAGAGTAACCCTACAGGTTTGTAAGCATCTTGAAATAACGATCGTGGTCAAAAATAAAATGAAACGAAACTTTGTTAGACTATGGCACCGGACAAATTTAATTATGTACATACTAGATTTTAGGCACAGAATAAGTAGATGGTAGTGTTTACGTATTTTTGGGGGTTTTAGTGTAGGCAGTAGGTGCCGCCAGCGCGTAGGTGTCTTATGCTAGTAAATCTTATAAATTTAAATTACTAATTGACAATTGTTTGATAAGAAACAAAAAAACAATTTATGCTTCCTAAAATTAAGGAAATGTATATGTGCAAAAAGTAAAAACAGCACTGAAATCATTATAAAAAAAACGACTGGTTGCACTCCGTTAGTGCCGGCAGAAGTGAAAACTTGTTAAAAATATTAACGTTTTGCATCTTTTGTATTTTGGAATGGTTAGGGAATAATTTTGCACGAATTGCTTTAATTATCAGTATGAAAGTACTATAATTTATATGGTAGAATACAATATTCATTTATTGCGCTATCGTACACAAACATGACAACACGAACATTCGCGCAAGCGTACTGCGCTGTCTTATGAATTTTCGATCAGGTCACGTGTCCTGACGCGAGTTTAGAATTTTTCAAAGCCGCTAAAGAAGTTTTCTCTTTAAAAAATGCATAGACTACAAGCGTTCTGTTAATGATAAATCACTCATATCTTTTAACTCGGAGTGGACTGATTTTCACACTACACAAACACACACATGCCGTCACATTCCATCGCAAGTTGGAATTTAAAAAAAAAATTCAACCGTCAAAAAACTAAAACATATTGTGACCAAATTATATGTAGGCCCTGATAATTGAATGGAATATATGTAAATTTTAGTAAACACTCGAACTGACATCTAGATCTTTTTCACACAAATGCATGCTCACTTTAGAAACCGAACCCGAATTTGGCGGCGGCAAGTGCTAAAATAAAAATACCTTTAGAGAAACGGAAGTTATAGCAATTACTAATGTTAATTTCATCCTTAACGATAAACTCATTTAGCAGGTACTCAGAACTGTGTATCTACAGGACATAACTACCCGAGTTAACGGGTAAGAAAGGAATTAAAAATTGCGCCACGGAACTTGAATCCTTAGTAGCTTAAATGGTAAAACATTCGTCGGCTTAAGACGAAAGGTTACATATTCAAATCCAGTCTGGACGATTTTATTTTTCTTTAAGATTTATAGAAATTTATCCCAAGCACAGGGCAAGTGATAAAATAAAAATGCCATAAATGTTTTTATTATTTCGTTTGCAATTTAATTGACGATTTCATTAATCTCTTGTAGGGACAGTTCCCAAGTAGGTTACATCCCCTACACCGGCCAGGTCTTCGTGGCTGCGACCATCTACCCTGTTTGTCACAGTCACGTTGGCTCATCACCGGCGAGGCAAGTCCCGCGTCCGCTATAGTAGCCGGTACGGATCTTGAGCGCTGAGCGATAAAGTTCGGTGAAGTTGTAAAAATCGCAAGATTAGCAACAAGTTAGTCATTCAAAAAAAAAAAAAAATAAAAGAGCGCTGAGCGCGACAGTACAGACAGTTTGCGCATCGTACACTTCTACCCAAAAAAACAGTTGATATCTCAATTTTGAAAAGCATGGAAAGCACATAAGTTACCTAATGTTGAATTTGAGGTAAACGAAATAAATATTTGAAATAAGTACATTTTCTTATACAGCATATCTTCTATACATAGTATAAAGCAAAGTCGCTTTCCGCGTCTGTCTTTATGTATGTATGTATGTATGCTTATATCTTTAAAACTACGCGACAGATTTCGATACGAGTTTTTTAAATAGGTAGAGTTATCCAAGAGGAATGTATAATAACATGCTTCATATATTAGAGAACCACTCATAATTTCAATATTTCTAATGCGAAGTCGTAAATAAACATATTTTTTTGCGCTTGCATTGCAAACGCTGGCTGAACTCTACGAGATAGATCAAAATAATGTACTAAGTATTGTTTACCTTA
>NJDC01000456.1:141685-153050 GCA_002245475.1 Calephelis virginiensis
AAGATCCGGCGAAAGAAACTCAGCGGGCTTGTCTTTTTTCTTATAAATCTAATTTACAAGAGTTTATTACATTCACAAATAATTTGCAGAGATTGGCATGAGGAGCAATTGATCCCAAGCATTTCTGTCTTCTAAATATTCTGAAATCTTATAATAACCCTTACCATACAACTTTATTTTAATACAATTTACATCGGGCCGCTATACCACAGAGGCAACAACAAAGTTCAAAGATAAAAAGCAACACCTGTTTAAAAATAAAGTGTACTAAGTAGTATTATTTTAATAATAAGATTGACAAAACAAATAAAACGCAAATGTAAATGAGGAAGCCAGAGAGACCTAGTTGACACTCCACTATCAAGTCTGGTTCTTCTACTTATTCGCAATATTATCACATAAAAATCGCGTGGTCATTATTCAAGAGTGGTGTAAAGAGGCACCTGAACCTGCATGTTTTTATGTAAGTAATAAAACGAGACATTTCTGTAGAAATCGTGACACTTGGCAGTCAACACATTTTGTCTACTCTGTAAAGGGACTTAGCGAGAAGATATTTTAAAAAAAACTAGCAAATGTGTTACTAATGCCAGATCCAAATGTAGTACTAGCCGCAAACTACAATCTTAGGGCTGCTTGCACGTTTATGGTTTTAATTATTTCATTTAACTTAAGAAAACATTAACAAATGTAGTCCAGGAACGTGCCAGGAACCTACGTGGGGCTCAAAACTAGGACATGATATATTTAGTAAAACAATGAGAAACAGCCTCCTTAAAAATTATTTCCCCAGAGTATTGACCTTCTCAGATATTTTTAAGATGAAGGTAAACTTTTTAAATGGCGAAATCGAATTGGCAACAGCCTTTTTAGAATTGATTTAAAATACTATTTAAACTCTTGAGTTAACGTAAATTTTATAACAGCGAATTTCTGTTTCGTTTTTTACGTGAGTACATACGCTGTTTGATTTCTTCCTTTGGCTATTTGAAAGAGGAAAAATTGACATATGATTTGATATTAACCTCTTTTGTTTTCTGAAAGTCTAATTCTAAATCGATGATGCTGAATCTTAATGCTAGACTACAAGGTACATGGCACTCATTATATTAACTAACTAGCTACTCCAACGAACTTTGTTCCACCCATTCAGTTTGTATGGGAAAAACTAAAATGTTGTTTTTCCTAGTTTCTTCACAGTTGTACGGGATAAAAAGTGTTCTACGTCAGTTAAATGGTTCTAAGCAACCTCCCCATAAATTTTATCCAAATCGGTTTAGCCGTTCTTGAGTTATAAATAATGTAGGTACGTATACGACTTTCTTTATCTATATAATGTATAAATGTGGAGTTGTGGTGCTGGACATATTTAGATTCTTCGACTTCTTGTAAGTCTAATCAATTTACTACGTACTGCTTTCCTGATCAACCACGCTATAAAGGATAACACAGACTGTTGACGGGGCGGAGCGTGTCGGGTCGGGACGCATCGCATCGCATCGCAAGCACACCCAGACGGGCCGGGCCACATATCATCGGCGAATTTCTGTTACTCAATACTAAATAGTGTGAACAGAAAGAGTAGCTAAAGTTCTACTCTAAAATCCTCAAGTGTGGAACGTGGCGTCTCTAAAAGTTGTCATACAAAACTTTAGCGTTAAAATGTTATCAGTACTTTCATATTTATAATACGAGTATCTTTTTTGCGGTCGTCTTTGGTGGCTGTAAGCTACATTGGGTACTGCTGCGGAGTGCCGCGCAAAATGCGAAGCTGCCCGGCGTAGTGTGCTTTGTTCCATACAAAATGTATGAAAGCGATCTAGCGGATTATTGTGCTGCGATACGCCCCGTCCGGCCTGTCCAAATGTGCGCTATCCTCATACGTAAACTAATTAAATTAATCATTTTGTTTTGATCTGTATTTATATTTTTTTCATATTCGTATGTTTTAAAGTCATCATTTTATAAAAAGTGTATAATAATAGACGCCAATAAGTAATACAGCAGTTTGTTTATTTAAAGATTTCATTTGGTTCCGGTAAATTAATTTATTTAATCAAGGGTATTTAATCATGGCATTTTAATAAAGGCACGGCTTAGAGCCAATTTATTTGAATTACAGCAATAAATGTTTCATTATTACTTAATTTATGGGACGAAAGTGCAGTTTAGTTAATACTTTAATATTCTGTGGATTAACACAATATTAAAAGCCAAATGAGATTATACTCGCAATTTCTAAGAATATTTAAGCCATGTTCTGAAACAATATTTAAGTCATGAATATACAGTCTAGTCTGTGTCTAACATTTTTAATTATTTATACGGGTTACTCACGATCTCTTTTTATTTTATTTGTCGATGCAACTATGCAACTAGGCCGAAATATCGACAAATAAAATAAAAAGAGATCGTGAGTATCCCGTATAAATAATTAAAAATGTTATTAATTCGCGAGGATTTAAGTTTAAAATCCTATGTAGTCTGTGTCTTATAAACAGATAACCTAAAAGTTTGTAAATATACATGGTATCAAATAATATATTGCCAACTATTTAAAGATATTTTATTATTATAAGTTAATCAGATAGTGAAACAAAATAGCGCGTATTACGCAAGAACTTGACAGTTGACATCTCTAGACACTTGACAGCATAGTTGACACATGCAGAGTAAAAAATGTATAACGTTTGTGTTGCCAGCTTCTGTTGGCTGTTTTGTCAGACAGGGAAAGCTGAAAACCAGTCTTGAGGTAGAATAATACTCAAAAAATACTGAGCTTTTTCTAGGCGGACTCATGTTACCACACTCTGTCTCTATATCTCACTTTTTGTACATTATTTAGAAAGAAAGAAAGAAAATTATTTATTTGCGGAATATGTGTGTAAATGAGATGTTACAAAAATATTTAAGTATATCCAACATGTTCTACCATATTTTGGTGTGCAAATTTTAATATTTAGGGTTAGATTAGTATAGTAGTATGTTAATAAATGTTTTCTTTCTTCCTTTCTTTTTAGTTTACCTTTTCATATTAATAGTTCTTTATTACATTACTTGTATTTCAGAAGTCTTTGAGACCTATTTAAGTACAAATTTCTTACAAAATGGGTTATTCCTACAAACGATCAAATTTCTTTATCATTTTTTAGCAAACACAGTCAAGAGTTTAGTAGTTCGTTTTAGTTTCGACGTGTGAAGTTTGGTAACAATGATTATAGTCTAACTAGTTAAGCTCTCCACCTGCAACGTCTAACATCATTACTTTTTACCTTAAACATGCTTGACGGGTTTTAATAGTGGGCCTAGACCGTTGCAGACGTTGGTTTACCTCCGATTGGAACGTATATTTAATCTAAATGTAATAATAATCGGAACACAGAGAAAAAGTTTCCTCCAAGTTCATTTTAGTTGGCGTGTTTACAACCGCCTAAAACGTATTTTATGAGATACGGGTTCATTTTACACTAAACCGTTCAAATGTCCAACCTGGATCAAATTGAATTAAACATTTAGGAATAATAGGAATATATTTAGAAATAATAAAAAATAGTTTGGTTTCATATTATTTGTTTTGGTTTAATTATGTTAGGCTACGTCATAAGCCTTGCCTACGCGATAATTAGTGGCCGTAATTTCATTTTATTGAACGACCTTGACCAATTTTGATAAAATGTCAAATGTCAAATAGATATTCATTATGATCGTTATCTTGCAATAAGTAAAATCTTGATAAAATAACTATCTAAGAGACGTCCTAACAATATATCGTTTTTGGTTTTATTTGCAATTTATAAATTAAAAAGTAATGTCTATTTCTTTTACTATTTTGTAATACGTATAGTGAATAAATGGATTTCACCAAATTCCTAAGTTAGAAAAATTTACTCTTACCGATCTATCTCCCAGATTCTTAACCCGACAGTGTAGATAAGCCGGTTGGCCCACGGCCGCTGTGTAGTCTCTCTTGGTGGTATTGTCGAAGGTGGGTTGCACCGTGGTCTCCGTCGGCGCGGTGATGTTGTTTACCGCGAAAACCGCATCCGGGTCCTTGACTTCATTACCGCCAGCTGATAGACCTGTGGATAAAAATATAATTTTATTATTTTTCTTGCCTTTTATAAAATAGGAGAAAATAAAAAAGTCCAATTACTAATTTCATTCCACCCAAAATACATATAATATGTATGTATAATTTGTATTTGTATTTGTTGTTTGTATATATTTAAAAAAAAATCAGCTGATTTCCACTGCTTGGTGCCGTCATGACTTGTAACTACTAGGTACGACGCAGCTTGGCTGCAATTGAAGTGTTTTACCGACAATTTTTAATGAATGTTTATAGATTCGCTAGATGGTCGAGTTTCGCAGCGCCTCACCCATTCCTGCCGCCATAAAGTCAGCGCATGCCATTGACGTATTCCGATTCGGAGGATAAGGTGGCCGGTAAACTTACTTTTGCTCGAGGCCTAACATACCGGCTTCACGTTGGCAACGCACCATTACTAGTATTATTGTGTCTAGGCGGCCTGAATTTCTTACCACCAGGAAATCTGTCTTCTTGTTCGCCTTCCAATATCAGTAAATGTGTTAATTTAACAATAACAATTGAAACGGACATTTTTTATATTAAAATTTGGCCAGTATTCTAAATATAACCCTGTATATACATATATAGGCAACATTTTTGGCCAGACTAAATATGTATTAAAATAAAGATTATATTACTTTTGAATTTGGAATCTGTCATTATCATTTAAAAAGTGATATTACGTTGCCAGTTACCGCCCACTCAGCTGTCAAAGAGGGAATACTGAAAACCAGTGTTGAGGTTCACCATGCTTCAATAAATGCTGTCAGAACAACGAATTTTATATTTAATAAATAATATTCTATTTTTGATGGAATTATGTCACAACACTTTATTGCTATTTTTGTGCTTTTAACCTATTTTTTCGTTCCTTCCAGTCGTTTCATCCAATAGTGTTAAATACTCATGATTATACAATATATATATTACAATTTTCCTCGTATTAGTCCGGGTCATCTGTCGAGAATAGATCGTCTTTCTGCCTGGTAGCTCATAAAAGGCAATCAAAGGTTAAATGGTTACCAACAAATCCACTGATGTTGAAGTGCTCTACAGCAACTCACTTGGTTTAGGATCCATCGTCTCTCCTATTCCAGACGCTATAATGACAGTGTTACGTTCCGATCCGGAGAGGAACCGGTAGACTTTATGTTACGCCTAACATCCCAGGTACAGGTTAGCGACGCACCCCTAACATCTATAGTGTCTATGGTTATCTCTTACCGTTAGAGGGGCCAGGTGTTTGTCGCTGTCATTTATTATTAAAAAACTCAAAAAATAGAAACAACACTCACATTTTATTCAAAGCCTATCCTTAATGTAGCTAATATCCATCTTTATAACTGAAACTTTCAAACGAAAAAATCCGCTGTGTAATGGCTGCATTGGGTCGGAAGTTATATTACCATACACAGATACACAGACATACACGTTAAACTTATAACCCGGGGTAAAAATGATGTATTTTTAGAGTAGATAATTTAGAGTATTATGATGTAGTAAATATCGAGTTTTCATCATAATCGTGAAAGAACTATTATTTAAAATTTGGAATCTGCAGATGCTCTATTACAAAAGATCCTATGGCGTTGGCTGCTTTTCCTTAGAGAGTCGGGGCTACATCTTCTTGGGGTAACTTTTTTTTGTAAAGGTAAAGCACGGCAATGGTTTAGTCGACCAATTGAAGAAATTTTAGTTCTATAATAAAGCTTTTTTCTAAAAGTAAATATTTCTCGACTTGAGCTTAAAATTTTTAAGCAATGAAATAATGTTTTCGTACTGTTTTTTTGCAAATCGCAAATAGCTCAAAAAAGTATGTACTAGTAGGCAAATAAGGCTTTTGAAGAAACGAATAAAATTTGTAATATATGGTAGCTATAGACTCAATATAAAGTTGTCACTTACTAAAGGTTGGTCCTTATTTATTCCAAAATATAGATTTATAAAATTTAATAACACAAAAACATATGCATTAAATTAAATTTTCCCAGAAAATGTATATGATATTTTTAAAGCGCTTTATTTTTGTATTCTATAAACGTTGCTTGCATCAAAACGAATAGTGTTATGATAAAAACAGTGTTGATCCTATTTTAATTCGACAGTAAAAGAAGAGAAAATAATTTTCTATTTACTGCACCGAGAGAAAAACAATCATTGCTAATATACCACTTCGTTTATGTACTGGTTATTACTCTAGAAGTTTGGCTGCTTTAAAGGGCGTAGTTTGCTGATTGCGATACTTAGGTCATTTCTGTATTTTAATAAATAAGAATAGATAAGGTATTTATGATTAATTTATTGCTTTTTAAAGTATATATCTACATTATTTACATATTCTCCGATTTTTAGAGCCATTGTGTGAAGCAGTGGGACCATTCTTCGAAAGGAATGTCTTCAACGGGTTATTGGAATGTATTCACCGCTGCTTCTGAGCTTGAGAATCGTAAACTCTTAGTTTTCTTTTAATCTCGTGAATAAAAAAAAGTTGCAAGTAGCAAGTTCCAGGCTATCCAAGTGTAGGCTAGATGCGTAATAAGTCCCACACTTGAAGAATTCAAGCCTTCAACTTTTCGTTCTCTTGGCGGAATGTGCGGACGCTTGCCTTGGCGTAGGATGGCAGGGCTGTGAGGACGCTCTTTGCAAACTTTTTCAAAGACACTAGGTAAGCAATAGTTTACATACTAATTTGCAATGACTGTCCTTTGATTTTCGAGCAACATTTTTTTTATGATATTGGAAGCCAAACAAGCAGATGGATTTCCTGATGGTAAGAAATTCACGCCGCCAAGAGACACCAAAGATGGTAATGGTGCGTTGGCAACCTGAGGCCGCAATGTTAGGCTTCGAGCAAAAATAAGATTACCGGCTACCTTACCCTCCAAACCGGAACACGTCATGACGTTATGGCGACAGGAATTGGTAAAGCGGTGGTACCAATCCGGGTGAGTCGCTGCGAAACTCTACCACCTAGTCAGATGTCACGGTGTTAGTGACGGTAAGCCTCGACGAGCTGCCTAGCAAGAAGGCAGATGGTCTATTCTGCAAAGGAGCCCGGACCAACACGGGGAAAGAGAAAAAATCATTACATAATGTCCGTTGCGAACAAAACGAATTTTACGAAGAAAGACGCAACTGTTTTTGCCAGTGCTCCGACTCTTCTTAACTTTTGTTGGCAACTCTTCAAAAGGAAACGCCTATTTTGTTTTCTTTTCGATTCGAAACAGTACATTCAAGTTTCGTCACCTACACAATGATAAAGCCAAGGACTCTCCTCTATTAACTTTTCTATAATTTTGCGGCACCACTCTACACGCAGTCGTTTTTGATAAGCTGTTAAATAGATATATAAAAAGGGTGCAAAGCTTCCAAACCTTCAGTTGCTTCAACGAAATGCTTTGCACTTGACTTAGATTCATTAACCGCAGTCACCAACCTTCACGTTTATAGTCATGGAGATGATCTCGTCCACGTCTGCATTCTCCGAACTATAATTACACATAGCTACGAGATGGTTCCTCATCACCAAATGCCATTCGAAGTCTCTGGAAACCTTCTTGTTGACTTAAGCGGTATTAAACATCATGAAAATTCATTGAGCGATTTTTTTTTCCATTTAACTTCATTGCAATAGCGACATACAATTATCTGAATCCCGCCAAATTGAAAAACAAATGACTGTCTCAAAAATTTAAAAAGTATTGATATGTAATAAAAGAGTTCCAATTCCAAATTCTGTAATTGTGTTTTTTTTTATTTTAGTTGTTGTAATTGGCCAGTTCCAGAGACTTTAAATATGCCCCAAGCATTAGCTCTTAACCACTGTAATTTCAATTTTGACTAACATACGTGAGATTTTAAGTAAAATCTTTACTACGAGTACACATTTATCTGCGTTTTTTACATCAGTGAGTCTTCTGTAAGTTCTGTAAATTCATGGTAACGTCGGTGCTCGATATTGGCGTTTTCTTTTCCAGATGTTAGAGAAGCATACGCCTTGGTCTACAACAATAACATCTATGGTATTTGTAAGCGATAATTGTTGACCACCACCAAAAAACATATATATATGTTTAAAAAATTAAAGATACACGACACTGTTGATTTTATAACATTAAATTAAAGTTTGGGTTCGATGGTCAGATCAGGCAATAAATAAAGATTTTTCAATGTACTAGTAAAAACAATGTTGCCCGATGTTAGGTATGTCCCCAATTGGTGATATGTTTGTCACCTATTGTGGGACTTATCACATGTCCCGCACGCCACACCGGTTTGCGGTTATGCAGTGTTTAACTTTATACTGAAAAATCTTGATTCGTGTACAAACCGCACAATATTATACTGTGTGGTTTTTGCACAATATTTGCACAATAGATATTTAAGGTTAAAAATCATATCCGTATGATGAAATTGTGATATCTACCCTACTGTTTTCGGCTGCTCTTGAGTGCTTGGTCGCACCCCTTAGATGTTGTTGTGTCTACAACTACAAGGATTACATAATCTATATATTTATACGTGATTCCAAAAACTTTGGACCCCTTTTTACGAAAATTTTGAGGACGCAGGAGCATAAAGTTTGGCACACTTATAGTTTAAGTGTAGGAGAAGTGCAGAGCGACAATATTTTTCAATAATAATGCTTATTAAGTACATTAAATCAATATATAAAACATTACTCATACTACTATGCATTTGACACTCACAAACAAATATATTGATGATAACGATAAAAGATCACAGGAGGCGCACAATAAAGTTTGGAAACAAAATAGTTGGTCTTGAGAAATGAAGATGGCGTTGTTATCAATAAGTTATTAAAATTTATTATGGTCGAATTTCGAACAATGGGCGATACACTAGTGTATATAAAAGTTCGTACCGAAACATGGCTGCTGACGAAACTTATGATATTTTATTAAGACAAATCGATTTTCTACAAATAAACTAATTAGCAACTTCGTTATTTCACGTTCGTGATCAAAAACTTATAGTTACATGAACTAAATAATGAGTAACTTATTAGGTTGATGTTGTTATAGTTTACGGTGATATATATTTACTGGTGGTACCCACCTACACCTACCTACCTATTAATATAGTTTGTGACAGTGTTCACTGCAATGTTCTGTTCCGATTCCGAGGGTAGAGTAAGCGGTAGAAGGGCACATAATACCTAATACTTTGGCTATAGGACAGCAACGCACCTATAACAAATATGCTGTTTATGTAGTCGCGTTTGTCTCATCCCGTGTCATAAAATAAAAAGAAGAAATATGAAATTCAAAAAAAAATTAAAGAAAGAATACTACAATTGACTACAGTCTTAACGTTAAAACCAATTGTGAAATTTATAACAACGAGGGTTGTTATAAATTTGACATGTCTGTATATGTGTGTGCGTGTGTGTGTATGTAAGTGTGTGTGTGTGTGTGTGTGTGTGTGTGTGTGTGTGTGTGTGTTTGTGTGTGTCTGTGGAGTCGTAGCTCTTCAGTGGATAGATGGATTTTGATTGGATTTTTTTGTTTATAATAATAATAATAATAAATTATCTTTATTTCACGTAAACCTACAAAAGGCAACTGTGATGCGTCTATACAATAATAAATCTACCACCGGATCGGAACGCGGCCTCACATTGAGAAAGCTAACTTAATCAAGTTGGTTCTTAGCAATAGTTTATGGAGATCTGTCCAGGTGTGCAAGGTCAACAGCTCATTTGCTGTTTTCCGTATTATTCCGCAGCCGTAAGCATCGCAATGGATATTAGACGCACTGTGAATATTTATTTCATTTTTAAGTCTATGTTAGACTAACGTGTGGTAGTAAAACGGAGCTGGTACGGAACGTAATATTTTCAGAAGAAGAGAGCTGTTTTATGTTTGGTATGTTTGTGGAATCGTAGCTCCCAAACAATCGTAATGCGTTATTTCAACTCCCGAACTCAAAATTAGGAGTTTTATTAAACCCTGACCAAAAAGTATGCACGTATATCTGTGGCAATAACTTTTCAACGGTTTGACCGATTTCGATGGGAATATATTTGTTTGAAAGCTGACGTAATAAAGATTATCCCTAACTACGTTAAATATAGGTTTTGTTGTAAAAAAAAAAATTAACCTAGAAAATGGCATAGACTTCTTCAATCCCAATGCCTCATGTGGCGTATATAAAACTGTTAAATTGCTGTTTGTAATTAAAGTGTTGATGTAAAAATGAGAAAGGACATACTCCGTTGGTCCGGCCATTTGGAAAAAATACAGATGAAAGATTGACAAAGCATATACACGATCGCCTCTGTGGTCTAGCGGTCCGGGTGTTGGACTTGACTGCATGAGGTCCCGGGTTCGAATCCCGGGTCGGCCAACAAAAAGAAAATTGGATTTTTCCAATTTTCTAATTAAAAAAAATATTGGTCGGGATTGGAAATGTGCCCGGTTGGCGATAGGCTTGCCACCTATCACATTGTGGGACTTAGTGTCTTCGGCTAGTCGTGGGTGCCTTGGTTGTACCTCTGCCTACCTCTTCGGGGATATGGGCGTGAAGATACTTTTTTTTTACACACAATGCGAATGTGGACGGATGTATTCACCTGGCAAGACCCAGCTTAACATTTCACGATCAAATCGCTCTAGTGTTATCCAAGGGTGGTATCAAGACTGTCCAACGCCGGCGTGTTTGTATGAAAAGAGTAATGTATATGAAGGAAGCCATAAGACACGTCTTCGAGATTTGTGACATTTGGTACTCGATGATATCTGCCTACTCCTCCAGGTACTTTGAAAATAAGTAAGTACTTTCAAATACAGCCAACGTGCAAAATACATATTGTCAACATTAATTTCAATAATAATCAAAAAATCAAAAATTTAACTTAACCCTCGATGAAAACTAGATCCTAGATAAACAATTTCAATCACGTCCGCTTTCGAATGCCAAATCCGCATCGAAATCGGCCCATTCGTTTAGAAACTGATTCCACAGACAAAAACACACAGGGACATGTCAAACTTATACACCCTTCATTTTCCGTCGGGAAATAAAAATGTACTTATTTAAATTAATACCAAATGTAATAATATTATTTATTAATGGATGTGTCAGATAAAAATTGGAAAGTCATGTTGACATTTCCGCTCGTAACGTATTACCTCTGGGATTTTGGCGGATTGAAGTTTCAAAATTGATATTTTGATGATATTTGAAATAAATAAGGTAAAAATGTATTTTTAATGTTACTATTTCCTATCTGTCAATATTTGAGCACATAAA
>NJDC01000456.1:179139-192308 GCA_002245475.1 Calephelis virginiensis
CACTCTTAATCCTTTCAAGCCCTCCAAATGGAATACGTACTCGCCAGTGCCTCCACTTCTTAAACAGACCCTAAACCGGCTAATAACCAAGTAGTGGTCCGTGTTAAGAGTTGGGCCTCTGAAGGCTCTCGTGTCTATTAAGCACTTCCGGAGGCGACTATCAACCAAAATCAAATCTATCATACTCATTTGATCATTCCTTCTCCATGTATACGTATGTATGTCCTTATGCTGAAACATTGTGTTAGACACAAGGAGATTTCTTTCCACACATAAATCTACAATATGCTTACCAGCATCATTCACTCTCTTATCACCATAGGGTCCAAGAACGGCCTCGTCACCGTCCCGTCGCGACCCCACCCAACCATTCAAGTCACCACACATAATCACTTTTTCATTTCCTTCAACCATATCCATAACATTCCTTACAGAAACCCAAAACTTTTCCAGGTCATGAGTCGCCGACGAGTTGACTGGAGCATAGGTTGCTACCACAAAAACTCGCGTGACTCCTAGTTTAATACGGACCCAGAGCAGTCTCGGACCAATCAAATCATACTCTTTCAGGCCTGAGGCTAAGCGAGACGTTAAAATGATACCTACCCCAGCGCTGGTGTGATCGCTCTGTGGTACACCAGACCAAAAAGCCAACCTGCCGCTGGGGAGATCAAAAGTATCACTAACTTTACGCTTAGTCTCCGTTACACACAGTAAATGCAGGCATATCTCATCCATTACATCAATAATTGATGTAATGGATTCATCTTCGCTTCCATTTCCCCTCTCATATTCCACGTGCCTATTTGACACTCTCCATTCCTCGGTTCGCCTGTACGGGCCTGGCGTGATGGGTGGCGGCCCCCATCGCCGCATCTGCCTCTTTTCATACCGACGAGAGCGGATCGGTATGCGTCTCCTCCAGGGAACGCCCTAACCCGCTCTGCGGTACTTTTTCGGGCCAGAATTGCAGTTCAATGGACTGACAGGGATCGCGACGTGCACGCTTTTGGCCAATGACACCCTACTACTTTATTGGTATAAATCTTGTGACAATGAAATATTTATTACTGTTATATGTATTTTATACATAATAACTTGAGGCTAAGTCCCTTGCGAGTAGGCGAAGAGTACTAGTACTTTCATAATGATAATTAAACCAATTCGTGCAAAATTATTCCCTAACAATTCCGAAATATCATTAATGCACAACGTTAATATTCTAGATTTTACTTCTGCCGGCACTCCCGGAGTGCAACCCGCTTTTTATATCTTACCACTGTCATGGTGCTGAATACAAATAAAATCGTTTGGAAAATGAAATATTCTCTTCACATTACACGTAGCACGCAGAATTCTTAAATCACAAACGTAGCAGAGCCTACGGCGTAGTCGTTCGCTACGATACCAACGTAAACACGCTACGGTCACTAACTATTGTGCAATGTATATAATTATTGCTACGAACAGAACATGAATAAAGGATTTTTTGAGAAGCGGAGAGAAAATATGGACGCAGTTTTTTTATAATTGTTTAATTTCATGTTGGAGTAATAACTGGATTATGAAAATTAATTAAAGAGCAATTGTGTAATGCAGATACACAAGCTTATGCCAAGAACTAGAAAAAACTTGCATAATTAAATATTTTTTTTGGATATTTGACTAAAATCCATTTCGCACTATCGTAACAATATAACAAATCAAAAACAAATCAACATGATTCAATAAAGAAATTGTTTATTTGGAATATACCTATATGTTAGATTTTTTTTACATAAATACGTAATCGTAGGTTCGTCCTATAAGTAATTTGTTGTGCTACCAGTTTGTAAGAGCATTCTTCTTGATAATTAGAATTATCGTTGTAATTATTGTATTTTGGTTATAAATATTATCGTATGTTTTTGATCGCCTCCGTAGTCTTGTAATCCCGAGTTCGATTTCCGGGTCGGGCAACAAAAAAAATGGTTTCGATATATTCGATTTCGATTCGATTCGTTTAAGTGTCTTCGACTAGTCGTGGGTGATGATGGTGGTGGTGGTAGTGGTCGTGGTGGTTGACATGAGCGTGAAAATACTTTTATTTTATTCTTTCATCTATAATTATCCTCATATAACATGGGTCACGGTTATTCCTCAAG
Source organism: Calephelis virginiensis (assembly GCA_002245475.1). Classification (NCBI taxonomy): domain Eukaryota; kingdom Metazoa; phylum Arthropoda; class Insecta; order Lepidoptera; family Riodinidae; genus Calephelis; species Calephelis virginiensis. Next base: position 181,284 of record NJDC01000456.1, read on the forward strand.
TAATACATTCACCATCCATGATTCGGATATTACAAAATTATTTCAGTTATGTTAGGTGACAAAACAATTTTTTATTTATTTAACACTTTATTGCACACAAAAATTGAAATACACAAAATACACCAGATGTTAAAAATGCACAAAAGGCGCGCTTATCTCTAACTAAAGAAATTTCTTCCAGCCAACCCAAAAAAAGTTAAGCTGTGAAAATAAAATGGAAGGCATCGTGAACAAAACAATTAACTATAGCTATACTTAGAACAAATAAATAAAAATATACTAAAAAAGTGTGTAAAAAAAACAGGTACAATTATAATTATTAAAATATCTTAGTAGGATAATATATGAGTATGTTATTGTGTCAACGATAAGTAATATTCCTTCAATCTTTTCTTAAAAGTAGGTAAAGAAGGGCTGTCAAGAATCACGGTAGGAAGGGAATTCCACAATTTGAATGATTGGAAAGTAAAAGATTTAGAATAACAACTAGAGTGCGAAGCGGGAAAACGAAGTACAGAGCTACGGTTTGAGCGACATGGGGAATCAGTAGAGTGCAGAAAGCTAAAACGCTAAAATTCTGTGCTCAATAGCTTCTTAATACTATCTATTTTTTTCTTATACGTCTTCAACATACAGCCATAGGTTTTTCACGATCTCATGTTACGTTAATAAATATTGTGTAAGTCTGTCTCTTTGTTGCGCTTTTACTGCTTAATTGTTGTAATAATTTTGATAAAATTTCATATACATTTATTTAAAGACCCGAGTACAAATAGGAGAATTTTATTCTAAAATCAACTTCCAAAGAACTGTAATGGAGGATAAATATTTGTCTGAAAATCTATTTTTTGCTGACGAAATTCAGACTTAAAACAAAGACATAAACTACCCAGTTTAGATATCAAAAATCCATAATTCGTTTTTAACGTAATTTTCTATAATCACCGATAGATCCTCATACAAAATGTCCTCTCCGTATTATTTTCGCTATTTGTTTGACCCAGAAACTTGTTATCTTCGTGCTAGTGAGCTATAACAAAAAGCTTCCTAAGAAAATTGTTTCGGGCAACACATGATGAAAACTTTATGAGTAATGGCCTACATTTCTCATAATAAGAGTTGTTTTTATCTCATGTTGTATGGATATCAATCTAATAGACGGCTCTTATAATGGCAAGAATTATTCGTAACACAAAGTTATCACTACGGCTTTGATGTTCTTTATGGTGAAAATATGACGCATGTAAAAGAAAATTCAATATGGCGGGAATAAGCTTCTTTTTATAATATTGGAAGGCAAACAAGCAGACGGTTTTCCTGAGGTAAGAAATTTACGCCATCAAAGGTAGTAATTATGCGTTGCCAACCTTAGGCCGGGATGTTAGGCATCGAGCAAAATAAATTTACCGTCTACCGTATCCTCGTCACGTCACCGAAACACGTCAATGGCAAGCCCTAACGTTATGGCGCCAGGAATAGTTAAGGAAGTGGTACCAATCCGGGCGAGTCGCTGCGAAACTCTACGATCTAGTGAGATGTCACGATGGTAGTGACGGTAAGCCTATGCTCGTCTTTTACGAGCTACTTGCTAGGAAGTTAGATGGTCTATTCTGCAAAGGAGCCCGGACCAACATGGGGAAAAATATACGTTTTGGTATAAATCTTGTGAAAATGAAATATTTATTACTGTTATATGTATTTCATACATAATATCTTGAGGCTAAGTCCCTTGCGAGTAGGCGAAGAGTATCAGTCTAGAAGGCTATCAGAAGTGTCACGAGATCCTTATAGGCTTTCCGTCTGCTTCTTTCCGTTCCAGTATCATAAAAAAAATATATTATTTCCGCCGACACATACAACTTATGAATATTGTAGTTACATGCATCATCATGTGAAATATTCACTTTCAATATTATATGTAACTAGCTGTCCCGACAAACTTTGTTCCGCCCGTTCAGTTTCTATGGGAAAAAAGAAATGTCTTTCCTAGTTACCTCACAGTTGAAAGGGATAAAATGTTCCCTATATCCTTCTCCTGGTCCGAAGTCCTTATTCCCATTAATTTTCAGCTAAATCGGTTTAGCGGTTCTTCAGTTACAAATAGTGTATTAGCATGACTTTCTAATATAAACAGATTCTAGGTAGGTATTCGCGTTAAAGCCTCTCCAAAAATTACCAATAGTCATAATTTGTAGGTTAATGCCGGCTATACAAATATGGTTTCATTATTATGTTTGCTAAATGCGGATACAAATTGGAATTCGTGTCGTTTTTTTGAATTAGGTATTTTACACTCTCTGCCTAACACTTCAGACTTAGCGTGAAGATAAATATACTAGTATATGAATTTCATACCCACAAGTATGAAAGGCTATGAAGTATAAGTAGAATATATAGATGAAGACGAATCGATTATTGACTCACCTTTCCTTTTTTTAATCGTGACGAAACAAATATGAAGAAATATAATTATTAGTTATTAATTACTGATGTATATCTCACAACAGATCCAGTAATGTTCCAATGCTATCTGAAATACACTTTTACTGTCTTTATTTTGAGTGAAAACTTCTGTTTCTTTCCGGAGCCGACCCAAAACGAACGCGAGCGCTGCGTTCGGGTTGACGTAATTAGGTTTCTTTTCGTTCTTACGACTTGAATGTAAGGGAAAAATTCCGAAACGAATATTAGGTTTTTTAACTTACAAAAAAACATGAACTTGCACGGCTTTGTGAATATTTTGTATGAAAGAAAAGCGTTCACGTTTCAGAATACGCGTTCCTAATTAGTAAACTTAACCGCGACACCGTATTTTTAAGGCCTTTCAACTAACTACAAAGAAAACATAGAAAAATAGGAAAACTGTACTATAACTTCAAATAATTTCTAAACAAATTCTCGCGTTTATAATTTATTAGTCCATATTTCAGCATGAAATCTAATAACAAGTCTATTTATACAAAGGAATCGATTGCAGAAAACGTAATCAATAATATCTATCATGACATAGCTTTAGAAAATACTTTAAACTATCAAGATCATTTGCAATGATGGCCGGTACTATCTAACAGAGACTACCTTTATTTATTTTATCTCTTGTGAACATTTTCAACGGACTGCAAAAAGGAGTTCCTTTATCTGTCTCTACGTTGATTTCGTATATTTGTTACGCGATTATTCGGCCAACAGCCAATCGTTAGTTCTTTTTTAAAAAAACATGTTCAGAGATGATCTTTTATTCCTATTATTATCATAATCCGACTAGTTTTTTTGGAATAAATAAAACATTAAAGAAAACTTACGCTTTATTAAGTATAATTCAATAAATATTAGTAGGATGTTATTTAAAACCATTTCGGAATAATTTGCAATCTTTCGAAAAAATAATGATCAAATAGCAACGTAGTACGCAATGAAATAGTTGTCGTCGGTTCTAGAAGGATTATGCAAGGACACATATAAAGGGTTGCATACAAAAGAAGCAATGCTTGCAATCAGGACACATTATTCATTCAGAAACGGTAAACATTTCATGGAAATATTCCATTGTTCAAATGACAAAGCACACAGAGAATCTACATCTCTCTGGAGACCTAGGGGCTCCACTCTTAAATTCAGGGTCATCCAGAATTCGCATCCCATATTATCTCATAACAAACAAAGTCTAGAGGGGATTGGTGGTAGAGCATTTTGTTTGTGTACTCTTAAGCACTAGGTACTATACTTTTTATGACATCCTAGTAAACAAATGGTACAGCTACAAAACATGTTTTTTATTTAGCTTAGAATTTTTTGACTTCACTTTTTAAGGTCTTAGACTTGATCCCCGGGTTGGGTGGCAAAAAAAAAGAAAATGTTTATGTTCGATTTTCTAATAAAACATAACTTACATGGAATTCATTATATGCTCTAATGATAAGAGACAACCTAAGGCCAGATAAACGAACACATCAAATAAAAACATCGTGATGAAGATGGCTGTCCTCAATCATTACCTCGTTTATTAAAGGGCAGCATGGCAAATATAGTAGGGTTACTATACATCACGATCAAGACACGTCAATAATGTCTTAACGTTGCAGTTTCGTCGCTGACCTGCATCCAGAGTCTTAACCTATTGGAACACGACTATGTCATTATGATACCATAATAGATAAAGCGATAGATCCTGAATCGGGAGATCCTGAATCGGGAAAATTGCACCAAACCACTCTACAACCAGTGGCAATGTTGGTAATAACCTATTACGAGTTGCCCGGCAGAAAGGCAGATAGTCTATTAAACACACAGGACCCGGATTAACACAAGGAAAATAACATTATTTTATAGAAAATTTTGTCAAGGAAGAACTCAACATTTCGAAGTACTTAAATGTTTTAAAAATCGTAAAATTTCAGTGAAATTTTATCGATAGCTACTTTGTAAACCTGAATTTTCTTAATTTGATGCTATCACGCTATATGAAGTCATTATTTTGACAATCTAATTATAATGATTAACTAAACTTGGCGTGTTGATACACCATAACTCTCAGTTAAAAATACAACCTACTTAGTATTTGCATACGTTGTTTAGTTTCGTGGTAAATCTAAATTACGAGCTAATAAATAATAAGTTGTCCAGTGTAGTAGAGTAACTAGACCAGCCGGGTGACGAGGTTAAGATATTATAATTTATTGGATATAAAACGCATATTTAATTCAGGTAAAACTACACGTGCGTCTTTCAATCGCAAGTGAAGATTTCAGTTCCTTATAAGTAATTTTTAGCAGCTTCAAACAACAACGACCCTCTTGAATAACGCAGTATGTTACTAATAAAATAACTCTTCATTATCACTTCTTAAATCAAATTATTAGTTGGAGAGATTAATGTGTTTCAATAATCAAAAACTTTTAATTATATTAGTATAGACAATATTTTTTGCCGGAGATTAATCTGCTTATATTTACAAAAATATGTGTAAATATATTATGTATTTCCAAAATATTATAAAAGGGTATGAAGTGCAAATATAAAAAAAAACATGTTGTAATAGGTTATTCATTAAACTAACTCTGTAACTTTTAAGATAAGAAATACTAAACTGTTAAAAATATAATAATTACAGTGTATATAGTTATATAGTAACAAATTTTTGGGTTGATGCAACTCTGCATCTGTAGTAGTTTAAGTAGGTAGTATATGAATTACATTGTTGCTACTAGATGTCAGCTGACTTCTCTAGTTTACCTACAACTCTCACTTTAACTTTTTTTGTTTTTATTCGAAATCAGTCCGTATTACATTTACTTTTGTGACATTAACTGTATAAATTATCCAGGACAATCTCACTCAAGAAAAACGCTCAAAAAGATTTTTCTTAATGTATAATTTCTAAATAAATTAATACTTTCTCTAAAATATGTATTTCTTTTTGATGAGATTTTATGAACAAGTCTATCGCCAACAAACAAATAACTTAACCTATATTTTTTTTTTATTTAACCATATCATGTGGTTTATTAATATTCAATGCATAATACAATGTAACATAAAATTGCATGATTCAAAAACTTGAGTTGCTACTAAATTACGTTCGTGTGGTCGCGCCCTATCTCGGCGTAATGAAAAGTTAAATGTTTTTCTAACACGCTCAGCTTGTTTTAATCAAACGTACATATTTTGCTATAGAAGTACGGATATAAGCCATGAAATTGTTAATCAGGTCAACATTTTTATACTTATTTCATATTTCTTCATTTATTAAAATATTTTAACGCTACTAATTGTGTAGTATACTTAATTTTTTATTATATTTTAATTTGATTAAAATACTCACACAGATGCAAACGCACAATGTTTAATGGGTGTTTATTCAATCTGTATCATTTTTGCTACTAAGTCCTTAATCATTCATCGCCAGGTCAGCCACTTAAAATTAACTGTTAAAAGAAATCACGTATTATTACAGAATATTATATTGGAAAGTATTACTCCATGGTCTTATAATTAGGCTAAATTAGGTACCGGGGTCGAAGCTTAGTTCAATCAATTCAAAATTTGTCTTTGTAATTTAATAGTTTAAATAAAGTAGCCCAGGATTACGTCTATTCAATTTGAAGGTATCACACAAACCGGCGTAACCTTTACAAGCAGCTTCTTTTAATTTCAGAATACTTTTACATTTTAAATTATTACGTGGGCCTAGTCTTAGTTTATAATTAATTACATTATTTAAAAAATAATATACAATTAAAATCTCAACAACATGCAGTTAACAAACTCATGATGCTATATTACTACTGGTAAACGAGGCTATGAAAATATTTAGATTTAGACCGTATCTTCGAAAAGGTAAGCAGTGGTACCACCAAGGCACCTATGGTTAGCCAATGATAGTAGGACCCACAATTTTATATTTAGCAAAACTACGAACGACATTTAACCGTTCCCAGGCAACAATGTTTATATCAGAAATTGGAAAAATACATTCTGAGTTACCCAACACGGGAACATAACTCGGGACCTCATATAGTCAACGACAAAATTTTCCCTTTATTTCGATTCAAACTCTTATCAACTTTAATAAACTGTTAATTGGGATATAATGGCAGACTTTTATGCTAAGAACCTGAATAGAAGCGTTTTATTAATGAGAGTGTCAAAGTTTAACTGAAATTATGAAAAGGCAAAATTGAAGGTTACGACTCATTATAAATGAATAATAATTAATTAAACGAGGTCAAATATCATTTCAATAAAAGTTGTTCTTACAAAAACCTGTCCTCACAAAACTAACGACTACATTGAATCTGCTAAACTCCTACTTATAATAAACACGGAGTAAAGTACACCAAGGTTGAACCTGGTACTGAACTAAATTTGAATTCCACGTTAGTCCACGTTTATTGATAAGACGCCTATCGTCTTATTAGTAAAAGCAGAGTAAATTACTCCAAGGTTCAACTAAGTATAATAGTCTTTATTACAATGCAATACAGACTATAACATCAACTTAATTTTACTCCCACGTTAGTCCATGTTTATTAATAAACAAAGAGTAAAATAGGCGTACAGATAAGTTCATATTATAGTCTGTATCGTGACAATCTATAATACCAGGTTGAACCTTAGAAGACTTTATGTTTATCAATCTAAATCTAAGTCTGAGATCTGAATCTAAATAAACCTTCACCAAGCTAATAATAGAACAAACATATTTTATAATAAATTTATTATTTCAGAAAATATATAAAAAAAATGTTGGCTAAAAAATCCTGAACAAAATAGTTATAGTTATTTTTCTTTAAATATTATTAAATGTTACCACATTAAGATTTATGTTTTGGATTTTTATTGTTTTTCTCTGTGTTTTTAGAGGCAGAGATTATTTAAACACTGCAAAATGACAACCGTTTCTGATCGTGTTCATCTACGACTAATTCAAATTGATAGCGGAACGAAGAAGACACGATTTTAAATTGAAAATAAATTACCGTTTTTTTACTTCTGAAATAGTTACTTTTTCACTTTTTTAGAATTTATTTGATTAATAGAGACAAGGGTCAGTTCTTTTGTTGATAGAGACAAGCGTCACTTGTAGATGCCATAGATATTACTATTCAAAAAAAATCAAACAATGTGATCTACGAAAGAGTAGGATTAGCAGAAAATATTGTTAAAAAAATGAGAAAGGGCGTTCTCCGTTGGTTCGATCATGTGAAAACATTGACAGATATAAGATTGACAAAGCAGATATACAATACGAATGTAAATGGATGTAGGTACCCGAGGAGACCTAGATTGACATTCCGCGATTTAGTTGACCAGGTTTCGGCAATGGGTGGTGGTCAAGAGACTCCCAAAAAAGAGTAATGGATGTAGAGGATTTAGTACTCGATACACTTTGGCTAGCGCGTAAGGAATTTAGCGTAAAGATAAGTAATAACGATGGTAAAATGACCAAGTACTTGATAAATTAAAAGCACTTGATAAAAAAAAATAAACACGGAGTTATGTACTTCAAGGTTCAACCTGGTTTTATAGTCTTTATTGCAATATGATGAAGACTACTTTATCGCCTCTGTGGTCTAGCGGTCCAGGTGTTGGACTTAAACTTCATGAGGTCCCGGGTTCGATTACCGGGTCGGGCAATTAAAAGAAAATGTGGTTTTTACAATTTTCTAACGAAAAAATTTTGCTCGGATTTGGATGTGTGCCCATTTGGCGATAGGAACACCCACAAACACACAACACAAATTTAATCTAACCCCAAACTAATCAAATCATATGCTTATTTTATGGGTGTTAGTCAACGATACTAGTACATAGAAATACTTAAATAGATAGACCCGAAAATGCAGACACCTAAATGTTCATCACACAAATGACTACCGTCGGGAATCGAACCCGAATAAAAAGTGTCGTCCGCGTAGATAAAACCATATGAGTAAGTGAGTGTCCTAATATATCTTAGAACAAAGCATTAGGAATAGTGTTGTAACATGAAATAACACCCCGATACAAGACTGCCCATTAAAACTTTGCTTAGTTACAAACTTTAAGGTAGACACTGTTACTTTTGTTTGCAATATTAAGATGAAAATTAAACTTATTAAAAGTAGATATTGGATGAAGTTGTGAAGTAGATATTACAGCGAAACGATCATTTGTTTTAGCCTTAGGGGTCATGGAGCGGTTTTTAATCGCGCCCGTGGCGGTCGCGGAACTGCAGTTTTGTTTCAAAATCCATGAGACCGGTAATTTATGCGGTCCCACAGACGTCGCGGTTGAAACCATTGCTCGCAAATTTGTGCGATTCTACGGGCAGGCGACTGCTGCCACGAGAACCGCAAACAACCGCGGGCGCTGCGGGTGTAAAACGCGTCGTCAAATGTGCTCTTACTTTATGAATATAATCTACATTCTACAGAAACCGCGGGCCCGCAAACTTCGCGGGTGCGGATAGAAACCGCTCCATGAGTTCTTAGTCTTAGAATATTCGATACTATACAACTAATCATTTTTAATATTGAATGTTTATCGCCTCGTTGGTCGAGGGGTTAACGTACACCTGCGAGGCTCGGGTTCAATTCCCGATGGGGCATTTTTGTAATAAACATTTAGATATCTGCATTTACTGGTCTGGCTATCTATTAAACTTATCGTTTATTAAAGTATTTCTATGAATTAGAATCGTTAACTAATACCCATAACACAAGCAAATAATTTGCTTACTTTGGCGTTAGATTCCAATTTTTGTAACTTGTCCAGAGATTTATTTTTTTATTTGCCATAGGTATATAACGATCGCATAGCTGGTTATTGATGATAAATTTCAGTAACTAGATTATTTTATTATCAAAGCTATCGGTAGTAATGATCTGTAGGCACTTCACACCTCAGCTTTGGATAAGTAAATATAATTCTAGCTTTTGGCTGAGAATTATATTTTATTATATTATATTATAGCAAAATTTTTTCGTTAGAAAATTGTAAAAACCACATTTTCTTTTAATTGGCTACCCTTTGGTAGTATTTTTAAATGTTTTAGTATTTGTAAGCGGCGCGAATTTTCTAAGGAAAATTCTTCTTGTATTCCTTCAGATAACAAAAAACAAAACGAGAAAACCTCACAATTCACGATGAGTTCGATGTATCATTTGCTTCAGACAAAAATCTTCACCTTTATTTATGAACAAATCCAAAAAGAAGTTAGCCAAGAATGGAGTACAGTTTTTGCCAAACTATTTTGAATGCATGCCACACTCCCAAATAAAATATTAAGCGGAAAGTCAACAAAAACTTTACGACTACAAAAAGGCATTTGTTGTTTCCTTATACAAGGTCAATTTTACTTTCGCTAGCAAAAGCTTTTGTGGGAAGCAACCCGCCTGAGGATTCTCGTAGATAGCGAACGGTGACGTCGGTAATAAGAGCAAATGGATCTTGGCTGTGCTCTGAAAGGGATTAGTGATGGCTCCGCCTTTATACCTCCATAAAATCGCTATGTATAGGCTTTTTTGCTTACGTTAGAGTTTTTGATTAGGCTTCTTTATTGTTGGATAGCGAACCTGCTGTTTTTCTGACTGAAAGACAATTGTAACAGATGCTATTACTTAGGCTCACTTGGAACACGTCCAACTAGCTAAACAGATTTTAATGGAATGCGGTTTAGAAAAGAAAAGTTTTGAAATTTATTTTATTTTTTACAAAAAAAAGAAAAAAAATTCGGCCTAGAACATGATTTGAACTACTTTCTTTAAAATTTAAAGAACTTTAACCCAAGCACAGAGCAAGTGCTAAAATAAAAATAACTTGAGAGAAACGAAAGTTATAGCCATTATAAATGTAAATTTCATCTGTAACGATGAATTCATTTAGTAGGTACTCAGAACTGTCACTAACACCGTGACATCTGACTAGGTGGTAGAGTTTAGCAGCGATTCGCCCGGATTGGTACCTTACCTATTCCTGCCGCCATAACGTCATGACATGTTCCGGTTCGGAGGGTAAGGTAGCCGGTAAACTTACATTTGCTCGAGGCCTAACATCCCGGCCTCAGGTTGCCAACGCACCATTACCACCTTTGATGTCTCTAGGCGGCGTGAATTTATTAACATCAGGAAATCCGTCTGCTTGTTTGCCTTCCAATATCTTAAAAAAAAAAACTGTGTATCTATAGGAGATAACTACTCGCGTTAACAGGTAAGCATGGAATTAAAAATTTCGCCACAGGACTTGAATTATCAGCAGTTCAAATGGTTAGAGCATTCGTCGGCTTGAGACGAAAGATTACAGGTTCAAATCCTGTCTGTGGCGAAATTTCTTCTTCTTTTCTTTTCTCTTTCTTTTTTAAAATTTATAGAAACCCAAAGTGCTAAAAAAAATACCTTGTAAGTTTTGAAAAATTATATAGCCTTTTGATTGATACATATGTTCGTTTGTATTCGTATCCGAATGGGTCCCCGGAGTTTTGGCGCCATCGAGAGAAAATATGGTCGAAGTTTTTTCATAATTAGTGAATTTCGTGTTGATAATGAA
>NJDC01000456.1:193612-207047 GCA_002245475.1 Calephelis virginiensis
ATAACGTCATGACGTGTTCCGGTTCGGAGGGCAAGGTAGCCGGTAAACTTACTTTTGCTCGAGGCCTAACATCCCAGCCTCAGGTTGGCAACGCACCATTACCACCTTTGGTGTCTCTAGGCGGCGTGAATTTATTAACATCAGGAAATCCGTCTGCTCGTTTGCTTTCAAATATCATAAATAAAAAAACTGTGTATCTATAGGAGATAACTACCCGCGTTAACAGGTAAGAATGGAATTAAAAATTTCGCCACAGGACTTGAATTATCGGCAGCTCAAATGGTTAGAGCATTCGTCGGCTTGAGACGAAAGATTACAGGTTCAAATCCTGTCTGGGGTGAAATTTCTTCTTCTTTTCTTTTCTCTTTCTTTTTTAAAATTTATAGAAACCCAAAGTGCTAAAAAAAATACCTTGTAAGTTTTGAAAAATTATATAGCCTTTTGATTGATACCTATGTCCGTTTGTATTCGTATCTGAATGGGTCCCCGGAGTTTTGGCGCCATCGAGAGAAAAGATGGTCGAAGTTTTTTCATAATTATTGAATTTCGTGTTGATATTGAGTGAAATTAGTAAATTTTGGTGGCATTTTGTACAAATTTGTTCAGTGAAAGAGCAGAAATGAAATAATCATGAAGAAATTAGCGTATCGTGTATTTCCTCGTTGCCGCCAAATCTCATTACATGAGCTTGAGTAAACAGGCCACCGCTTTACCCAAGAGCCTGACATGACTTCTTGACGACTTACGACTGATGACTAATTAATATTAATTGAAATTGATGTAAAATTTGATGCAAATTTCTACTTGACTAATGGCTAAATACTAACGTGAAGGCTACAACCTAAAGAAAGAAAGAAGAAAGAAGGGGTTTCCGCGGTGATCTACAAAACCTTAACACATACTTTTTTAAATATCACTTTTACATACTTTCCTTATCACAATATACCATGGAAAAGTACAAGTGTTATTTTGAAAAAAGTGTGAATACAATGGAGCTATCCATGTACCGACTATGAAAAATATAAATTTCAAACCACTTAAATATATGAATAGAGCTGCGGTCATCAAGAATAAAAAAATAATATAAATAACAATCATTACTATGAATGTATCATCATTATCGTGAATGTTTCAAAAATCAATTTTTTTTTGAACGAGCAAGTGTTTCACCTGATGGAAAGTGATCACCGCCGCCTACGGACATCTGAAACACCAGGAGGCTTAGGAGTACCGCCCTCGGTAACTGATTCCACAACTACTCGCAAGCCTCTCATAATCGGTATGATAAAAAAAAGGTATTGTTGTACCCGTTTTCCGCGGTTTTTTACGGTTTTCTCTTCATAAGATCCTTTTCCTGACAATAACGTACACAACAAATAAAGAATTAGCAAAATTGGTCCATCCATTAAGGCGTGAATCCACTTTTCACGTGGTCATTATATATATATATATATAGGTATATTGTTTGTTTGCAAAAAAAGTCTTAAATCAGTTGTTTACGATGTAACAACGAAATTTACAGTCGAGTTCGTTGTCCTCATTCGTCTTTTATGTTTCAATTACTAAGTTACTGAAGAAAACAATTTTTACTCAAGAGTTCTTCTGCTCTAGACAGTTTAATCCAAATTTATGCTTGCGTACTTATGATAACATTATTATTCTCCAAGTGACAGCCAGTTAAGAGGAAAACGTATTGTAAAATCGTATAACATGAAATATATTTAAAAATGTTAAGTGAATGTGTACAAACTCAAATCTTTCTTATCAAAAAATTTTGCTAGAAGTTGGTACATCGAGATAACCATAAAATTTAAGATTAGACTTTCACTATCCGAATAGAATTTCTGTTAAGGTGAAGACTAAGTTATAGCAAAATTCGTTATGAGAAACCGACTTAATTAAATATTTGCATATATAAGAAAGTCGTGTTAGGGGTCAAGAACGGCTTCACCGATTTTGCCGAAGATTGATAGGGAAGTAGCTCAGAATTAGTAGACGGATATAGGATACTTTTTATTCCGATCAACTGTGAGAAAACTAAGAAAAAAAAATTTAATTTTTCACATACAAACTGAACGGGTGGAATGAAGTTCACCGGAGCAGCTACTGTCTTACATATGAGAAATGTTGGTGTAGTTAATCTGATAGATGTAAATATTACATCCGTTTAAACTCTAACAAATTTTATTACCACGTCATAAATGTTGAAGAATATGTGGGTAGGTATATAAAGTAATCTTTAAAATGTAGGCATAAATATTGCGATGTGGTAATCGGGTGAAGACGTCATCGCAGTCGAATGTGACAAAATAATAACTCTTAAAATTTACCTGTGCTTTGTTAGGTATTTGTTACGATAAATCTTAAATTTGCAAAGTATTTCAGAGTGCTTCATTTGAATCATGGCTACCTTCATTCCCTCACAACAAGTAAGATTATGTTCTCGTGGTTTCAGAAGATAAGAAGCCGGAAAATCTTTTATCTTTGTCTCCCTAAGTAGCACTCAAAGTGAAATGTGTTGTCAAAAAGATAATCGTAATGGTTGTTGATCCTACTTTTGTGGTCGACATTACTCAAGAGCTTCTTACATTACTTGAGATACTATTATCATAATCCTGGGTTAAATGTGCGTTCAACTTAATTAATATTTAACTTAAATGTTTGTGAATTACCGCCTTTTTATGAGATAAGGCAGCGATCATACATACGGCTCTCCAATACGATAGATTGTCCGCAGTACCATGATAATTCACTGCATCTACAATTACAGATTGGTGGTGCTGATGGAACCCGACCTGGACAAGTAGCTGCACAGCACTCTTCTACCAGTGGTCTTGAAGGTAATAATCCATTCATCCTGTGCTCTCCTTTTACAAGCTGTCAGGCCAAGAGGCAGATAATATTTACACAGCGGTTCTGAACCCGTGTACTTTTAAATGTCGTTAATTTCAATATGTTTTAAATTTGAGGCTTAGAAATTTATCGATAAAAATAAATAACAACTTCAGCACACGATTTCAATCTTCATAGCTTAAATAGAAAGCAAGTAACAGAAGTGTACGGGTTCAAATATCGTCTAAGATTGTTTTTATAAAATTGTTAATATATTAAAACGAATTTAGTGTAATTTGTTTTAGTTGCAAATATTTAAATTTATAACTGCTTTTACAATAGTTTTAACACACGTCTAAACTGCAAACAAACCGACTCAACGTACACTACCACATCTTGTCTCTGCTGGAAAGTATGCCCTCCGGCAGCGCCATTTTGAGTGTGAATTATTTTATAAATTAGCATACATACCGAATATTAAAGTTATACTCGTTGGAATTACCTCATTTGAATATGTAATTGATTAGGATTTATTAGAGTGGCTCTGTTGCAGAACATACATATTTTTCCCGTAGAAGTATCTTCACACCCATATCCCCGCAGAGGTTGGCAGAGGTACAACCAAGGCACCCACGATTAGCCGAAGACACTAAGTCCCACAATGTGATAGGTGGCAAGTCTATCGCCAACCGGGCACATTTCCAATCCCGACCAACATTTTTTTATCAGAAAATTTGAAAAATCCAATTTTCTTTGTGTTGGCCGACCCAGGATTCGAACCCGTAGAAGTAAATTTTATTTCACACATATTTCTTTTCATTTTTATCGATATCAATAGACGCAGTAAAAGCTACATTCTGGTGCGACGACTGTCAACGGCTCCTAACGCCTTGCAAATGAGCTTGTGATATTAAGCTGTGTAATTAGTAATAGCAAGTACACTGATGCTTAATATGACATGGTTTTAATATGACCGTTTTAATATCGCATAGTATAAACGGGCTTTTAATAATGCATACATTTTCATGTAAGTATTTGAGGATATGAGATCAAGCAGTTAGCGTTATTTTTTTAACATGTTTCCAAATTTTTTGGCAACCTTCTAGTTCCCCTGACATTATCAAGGCCCTTTTTTACTTGTTTTTTTCTAATTTGCACGGTTATTTGGGGTAGTTTCACATAAGAGTGAAATGCGTTTCTATGCGTTTATGCGTTTAATTTCTGTTTGTTAAATCTACTTTGGTTGCTTTATCGATTTACATTTCTTTACTTAATGTTTGTGATTCTTTTATTGGTTAAAAACAATTATGGGATTTTTCGGGTTTTGGTATATTCTTTTACTGATAAACTAAAATACTACTATTTTTGTGTTGATATAATGTATACGTTGATACAATATTCAACATAGGTTAAATTTCTTTTTATTTAATATATATTATGTTTGCATTTTCTAATTAATGACTTAATTAGTAACGATTATTGCCTCTGTGGTCTAGCGGTCCGGGTGTTGGACAAGACTGCATGAGGTCCCGGGTTCGAATCCCGGGTCGACCAACAAAAAGAAAATTGGATTTTTCCAATTTTCTAATAAAAAAATGTTGGTCGGGATTGGAAATGTGCCCGGTTGGCGATAGGCTTGCCACCTATCACATTGTGGGACTTAGTGTCTTCGGTTAGTCGTGAGTGCCTTGGTTGTACCTCTGCCTACCTCTTCCGGGATATGGGCGTGAAGATACTTCTTTTTTAATTAGTAACAATTAATAATTTAATTATCTTTTCTTCTGTTGCAGGTGCTCCTTGGCGACCATCGGTTTCAGTACGGACAGGAATGCAGATTTATTTGGTAAGTTTGTTCTTTTACTATAATAAAATATTTCTATTTGTTAATTATTTTCAATATTGCTTTTATATATTTCAAATGTTTTATTTATATTTGCCATTATTGTAATTTTGAATTGTTTCATTTTGTTTTTTATCTATTCTATTCTTGTTTAATTTATTTTGTATTATTAATTGGGTAAGTTTCAAATGAAGCTTACCCAAATTAGCTACTATAATGTTAAGGGTTTTTGCTATTGAATCCAAATTTTTATCTTTTAGTCTATGAAAACATATGTGTGGAGTTAAGTTCCTGCAACAATGGTACAGTAATGGTATTTGAATTTGCTGTTCCGGGTATTGTGCCTAGGGCAATTTTAGCAGTACGCTATGGTTGCCCTTGCTATTATTTTTCATTATTTCTTTATGGGGCAGTCACTGCTGAAAGCGTTGTGGTTTACACTTTCGAGCTTGGCTTGGGAACAGTTACAGCATGAAGGTGTCATGTTTGCAAGGTATTCCCCGCACTTTGCTCGAAGGTGTGGGCCACCGCAGTGACTACACTTAGGCACTGTCTCCGTGCACATTATCTTAGTGTGACCATATCGGAGGCACGTGGAGCACTGTATGAGTGGCAACTGATCCTCCACTCGGACACGCTGCATGTCTATGTGGAGGTATCCGTCGCCATTCACACGCTCCACAGAATTGGTGACACCCGCGCAACAATGTGGCTAACATGGGGATTTCTGGTTTTCTTTCTATAAATTATTTCTAATGTTTTATCTTCTAGTTGCAAATCACTGTGAATCCTTTTGTTCTGGTTGATAAATGCCTTCTTTATGTCTTCTTCACTATTAAAACGACTAGGGGCTTTTTGTTTGTAACATCATCTACTTAAAGTTTCCCCTCTACGGCTTTTAGTCTTTCCTTTATCAACCTTCTACCCTCTTCTGTCCTACATCCCACTATAACTTTCCTATCCTTCGCTTTACTTACATTTTCAACTGTACTTACATACACATACAGTCCCTCTTCATTTGCTTTCACTGTCTTCCTTACCGGTTCCAGTACTTCACCCCCAGTGTCTATTATATCGTTTGAACTTATGACTATGGAGTGCAAAGCGGCGCGTTCAACAGGTTTTTTTGTTGGAGGCGCCGCTACTACACTAGCATATGTCATCTTCTTCTGCGCTTCTTGATTCTCCTGTATAACTAATTGTAGTTTCTCTAATTTTTCGTTATTTTCCTTTATGATTTTTGTATGTTCGTGTAGTATTCGTCCAAATTCTTCCACATTCTTCTTAATTGCTTCTGTGTGTGTTTACTTAATTTGTGTTATCCGGGATTCTTCTGGTTTGTCTGGAACTGAAGTTTGTTTTTAGGTCTGGCTAGTTTCCGTCTGAAGACTAGTTGGTGGAGTTTTATGATTGCTTCTGTAATAACATTTTTGATATCAGTTCTTGTGTTACGGGAAGTAACCAGACTTTGTAGCGCCTTGGATTTTAGGGCAGTTGCCTCTGTCAGCCTACTGTTATATTTAGACGCAGGTGAGCATTTTGATGTTTCTACTTTCAGTTTGTTTATAAGTGTGCGTCCGTTTTCTTGTGTATATGTGGTGTTTAACGGTAGTTTGGGTTTTTGAATGGGCACGTTCAACTTTTTTGGTGATACGTCTATTTTGTTTATACTATTGCTAGGCTGTTGTCTATTTGACTGTGATGGTTTGATTCTAATTGAGCTCAAATGCATCTTGGGGGACACATCCTTAGTAACTGCCTCCCACTCTCCTGTTAATCGTCGTACGTTTGTACTACACTGCCTTTGATCTGAGTCGAGAGAGCTGATAGCCTCGTTAGCGTTATTAAATGCTTGTCGATGGTGGTTAAACATCAAAATCGGCTTGTTATTTTATTTTACCGCCTCGTTACGGCTACAACATTACGGTACGGTGCGGTACGGTTGCCGACCGCCTCGTTGGTCGAGTGGCTAGCGTATACGCTTAACAAAACCGGCTAACTGTGAGGCTCGGGTTCGACTCCCGACGGGGGTAGGAATTTGTGTGATGAACATTAAGATGTCTGCATTTCCGGATCTGGGTGTTTATTAAATTTATATTCTGGTATCTATTAAAGTATTTCTATGTTTAAATATTTTTGACTAGCACCCATAACATATGCATATAATTTGCTTACTTTGGGGTTAGATTCAATTTGTGTAACTTGTCCAGGTATATTTTTATTCGTTTTAATATATTTTATTTCTGGGTCTAGGTTTTTATTAAATTTGTTATGGTTATCTATTTAAGAATTTCTATGTGTTGGTATCGTTGACTAGCACCCATAACACAAGCATATAATTTGCTTACTTTGGGGTTAGATTCAATTTGTGTAACTTGTATATGGATATTTATTTATTTATGGTTATAGAAAGATCGTTTTGTTATCGCATATTTAAAAGGGCATTTAATTTAAGGCATGAATTTTCATGAATTTGAGGATACGAGATCAAGCATTAAGCGTTATTAAATGCTTGTTGATGTTGGTTAAATACTACCTCGAAATTATGAAATATCTTTCCAAAAAAACATCAAATCTATATGATATTGGCTCAACAATCGCTTAACAAACCTACAAAAAAACACAGTTTTTAGAGTAGCTTAAATTACCCATACAATGAAAAGCCTTTTCGCATTCGATAAAAAGAAACCCAAGTGAACGCCTACGCGAATAAGTTTGTGTCTGTAAAGTTTATTATATGCTCAGTAAATATGCATGAAGTTATTCTTGCGTAATTATTAAAGTGGCGATAACAATGTTTATATAAACAATGTTATTACCACGTTAATAATAAAGTACGAATAACTTCATGCATATTAAAAACAGCGGTGTGCGTATCAAGTAATATCTTAAGCTTTATTGGTTTACTACTCGATTTGTTATATAAAGGGTTTTGATGTATTTAGTTTTCAAAACTGTAAATAAACTAGCATAAGTGACAAATTATTTGCTTTAATATTCAGTTTACAAAAAAAAAATAACTACTTGCTTTAATATATCAATGGTTTTTAATATATTTAGTTTTTGCTCTATTTATAAACTAGCTTACCCGAAAAACATCGTTCACTTGGCACTCAGTACTCTGCTTATGTGTAAGGGGACATGGCGTATAGTTATCTATGTATACACAAGTCCTGTGTGTGTTTATATTATGACATTTACTCCTCTCCCATTGGATCTCTCACATAAAAAAAGTTTTTTTCCATATTATACTGTATTATACACTTTTAGATCGCCTCTGGGGCCTCTGGGGCCTCTGGGTCCGGCGTTGGACCTGACCTTTTGAAAGGGATTCAATCTCCAGATTATGCAATAAAAAAACAAAAAACGTATATTTTGAATTTTCTAATAAAAATAACATTGCTCGGAATTGGATATGTGTCTAGTTGGCGATAGGCCGTCACATTGTGGGGCTTAACGTCTTCTACTAGTCGTGGATGCCCTAGTTGTGCCTCTGCCTACCAATTCGGGGATATGGGCTTGAAGATACTTATATTTAAATTATACATATATTATGGAATTGACTTCCTAGCTACATACATATTTACACATCTCACGCCAAGTACCCCTTGTAGGCAGAAAGTATTCAGGGCCCAGCAAACTAAACTCACCGGGTCGGCTATAATGTTATTGTAGACTGGGCGATTAGGTCATCATATTTCATAGCCCGTAAATTATTTGATAGTTTACTACGATGTGTAATATCCACGTATTATTTCAGGATATAAAGTTACCTTTACAAGTGTTGTATAAGCCCACTTTAAGCTTAATATAACATATAAGGAAGACCCAAACATTATTTTACATCGAGTAAGCCGTGCATAATTTACACTTGTTTTGTTTCTGTGTAGACCAACTTCCTACCTTACCTTCTTTGCTTACTTTACTCTCATTTTTAATCATTCTCTATGTTCATGTATTTTTCCTTCCGTCTGAAAACAAGGCCATATTATCCCAGTCCCTAAAGTATCCAATCTGGAGTCACTTTCCCAATTTCGTCCTTCCTTTCTTGTCGAAAGTTCTTGAGCACATTGTACATGAGCAACTGGTACGCCACATTCATGGCAATGAGCTTATAGTATCGTCTTACCAACATGCTTTTCACCCCAGTCACAGTACCGTGACCACTTTAGTGAAGGTATCTGATGATATCCGCAATGCCATGAATGTCACGCAACTTACTGTAATTGTTTTTTTAGATTCAGTAACGCCTTCAACTCAATTGATTTTGATATCATTTTTGTCGTACTTCATTCTCTTTATCCTAATATAATAATAATACGTGAAGCAAAAGCTTAAGTATTTACTCATGGGTGCAATCTTTTGGCTTCTTAGTAAATCCATCAAAATCTCATGCCATGTTTATTGGAAGTTGATTTAGACTTAGATTGCCTTCGAATTTCCTACTTATTTTTTACAACAACATCAAAAATGACGTGTCAGTTAATTTTACTAATTTAGGAGTAGTCTTTAGTTTGATTTTTTTCTAAGAGTCTCATATTAACAGCATCAGCAAAAAATTCTATTTTTCTTTTTACTCTCTGAAACCCTTTCAAAGTTTTTAACGAAAAAGAATTCTCTAAAAACTAAAATTCCTCTCTCCCTTACTCTACCCATTTAAGATTATGCAGATTCCTGCTATCCTGATGCCACTGAAGATCTTTTAAATTAGCTGGAGCGATTGCAAAATCTCTGCTTTCGGTTTATTTAAGGCCTTCGCAAATATGACCACGTATCGCAATACTGAGTCCAACTGAAATGGCTTTCCTTCCGTCAGCGCAAAAATATTCCTCTGTTGTGTCTCTTTTCTAACATTTTATTTAACCCTAATGCTCCAAAATATTTGAAAGAACGTTTCTATTTCCTTCATCCTCCAGGTTCTCCTTGTCGTTCTTCCATATCTGCTCTATTACGTTTTTTCGTTACATAGTCCAGTTTTTATGACTGACTTACGCGATTTGTTGAATTTAATACGCTGAACACCTTAAGTTGGCAACGCATACTTACCACTTTTGGTGTTCTGGGCGGCGTGTATTTCAGATCATAAAATTTATCAGCTTGTATGTTATCCAATGTAATAATATATTGATGTTTTTAATATTAATTAATAGCTATTGAGAAGGGATCAAAGAATACTTAAGTTTAATATTATTCAATGACATTCATTTTGTGTTTGCCGCACCCTAAGCCTTTTGTTCTCTCGCAAAAAGGGATTTTAATTGAAAACGGGTTGTCTAAGGATCATTGAACCAGTGTTATATGTTTTTAACCGACTCTTAAAAGGAGGAGACCGTAGAGCAGGAAAATATAGAGAAAGTAAAATGTCACACTCGACTTGATGCCCCAAAATACATGGGGCACACTAAAAGTTTTGAACTTCTAGCTAATCAGAACTATTTGAATTTCGAATGTTACATTTTTAAACCTTGTAACCTTTTTAGTAGTATAAAAAAAAACAATTGGCGGAAAAAAATGTCAATTTTTTTTTATCACGCATCAAAGTTCTACGTACGCAACGAAAATGGAATTAAGTCGAAAAGATTTTAGAGCGATGATTTTTTATTATCTTAAAAGTTCTCTTTCTCTGCAAGACTGTGACGCTTGTCTTCAAAATACTTTTGGGAAAGAAGCACCTTGTTTGAGGACCATGAGGCGATGGTTTGCTGAATTTGAGAGTGGTCGAGTTCCTTTACATGACGAATTTCATAAAGAGTGGCCTTCAACTGCCTTCTACGAAAACAATGTGGCTACTGTTAAGCGGTTAATTGAAGAAAACCCCCGGATTACCTATAAGATAATTCGAGGACTATTGAGGATTGGTATGAGCCAAATTTAGAAAATTTTCATGAACTGACAGCGGAGCAGAACACGGGCTCGCGTGGAATGGTACTCACACATGCTGCTGAAGTACGACCACCGACATTCTAATGCTTTTTATGACATTGTCACAGGAGACAAAACGTGGATCTATTGTTTTGAATCCGAAAAAGAAACAGCAATCTTGTGAATGGGTGTTTGAAAATGAGAACAGGAAAACAAAGTGCTTATCAAATTTGTTCTGGCATCTACTTAAGTATTTCTATGTATCAGAATCGTTGACTAACACCCATAATGATCTAACACCCATCATGGTTGCCGAGGAGTTTATTTCTCCGTTACTTCTCCTGACTGGCTAGGTTTGGAAACGGTGGTAGTGTATGGTAGATAGGATTAAAATTACTTCTACCTTTAAATTTATTCATAATAAATTATAAAACTTACTAAACGTATAAAATGTCGATTAAAAATATAAATAAATGCTGCGATTTAAATGTTTCAATGTTAAAATGTATGTAAATAATATGTAACTTCTATAAATTTAAATAAATATTTGCACACCACAATGTGGTAGATTATGTTGTATTCTTAAATATCTTTGTAACAACTTCTTAACACACATACGAGTATTTCGCAAATAAATAATTTTCATTTTCATTTTCATAACACAAGCTCATAGTTTAATTACGATTCAATATGACGTGTAACTTGTCCAGGGATATTTATTTATTGTCATATACCATTCAAATTAAACCTTTCTCATAACTAGAATGCTGTCAATCTAATCTAAAGATTTTATGATATGTTTATTTTGTTAAAAATAAGACAGGCGAGAAACGTTGGTAGAAAAATGATGGTGTTTTTTTTTCTCAGCTACGGGTCCCATCTGTACAATTCCACTTGAAGATCGAAAGAGTGTTAATGCCAAGTGGTATTCTACCATTTGTTTACCCACGGTATTAGAAAAATTTCGCGAAAGACGACCCAAAAGCCGCATTCTCCTACAACAATGATATCGCTTCTTCACACACGGCCAACAAAACAAAGTTATTTCAGCTTCCAAAAAAGTACATCTCGTCACTCATCCTGCGCATAGCCCCGACCCGAAGCGACCCTGTGGTTTCTGTATTTTCCCCAAAATCAAAGATTTGATGAGCGGTTTTACTTTTACCAATTCAGAAGAGACAGTCATAGCGTTCAATCAGCACGTAGAAAACATGCCTTCAGGTCTGTGGTCCTCCTGTTTTAAGAAATGGTTCTATCGCATGAAAAAATGTTTGAAATATAAATAAGATTATTTTGAAAAGCAATAAACATAATGTTTTGGTCGTAACATGTTGTTTTTTTAAATTACGCAAAACTTATAGTGTGACCTACGTACCACAATATTTTTTCAAATGTAATAATATCTCTGTTTTTTCAGAATAATTGTAAAATTGACTAAGTTTTCCCGCCGAAAACTGTAAGTGTGAGTAGGACTCGCGCACGAAGGGTTCCTTATCTATTGTAGAAAATCACGTTTGTTGTATGGGATCCCCTATTTAACATTTACTTTATTGTTATTGAATTATTTATTTTGAAAGGTAATATACAAGTCAATATTTTATGCAAATTTGAAGCGTGCACCTGTTACTTAATATTGAGAAAAAAAATACGAAAAAAAGACAGGTTGCACTGCGGGAGTGTTGGCAGAAGTGAAAACTTGAATATTATCGATGTGTATTTTTTATATTTTGGAATTGTTAAGGAATAATTTTGCACGAATTGCTTTAATTTTCAGTATGAAAGTTCTATCATTTATGCACAAATATTATTTTCATATCAATAACCTGCGTTTGGCTTGACAAAAAAATAGCTAGGCTAGGAGCGTCGTCATATAATCTGTATATCGAACATTGCTCGTCTACACATAACGCTTATTTTCAAGATGGAACAAATAGAGCAATGTCTGTTGAAATTATACGTATCTGCTATTATGTTTTCTTGTGAGAATATACCTAATGGTAGGTATATTGCAGCGTATTATCCATTGCGAATCCTATACTCTTCGGAAATATCTAAGAACTACAAAAACAGCAATAAATCCGCGTTTTATTTTAGATCTCGCGCCGTCTTATTTGCGCATGCACCCTGCGCCGTCTTACGATCTGACTTTTTCATTCATTGTTTCACTTCAAAAACACGTTTTTTGTGTGAGGGCTTTTATATTTTGTTTTTAATTTTTAGTATTTGTTGTTATAGCGGCAACGGAAATACATCATTTGTGAAAATTTCAGCTTTCTAACTATCACGGTTTATGAGATACGGCCTGGAGACAGACAGATAGACAGACAACGGAGGTTTAGTAATAGGATTTTCGTTTTTAGTATTGGATACGGAATTCCAAAAAGGACACATCTAACAAATTATATATACTACTAGCTGTTACCCGCGGCTTCGCCCGCGATAAATTGAGATGTAAGCTATCCTATCTCTCAAGTTGGATCGAACTGCACATGGTGTGCGAATTGGATCGAACTGCACATGGTGTGCGAATTTTATTATAATCGGTTAAGTGGTTTAGGAGTCCATTGAGGACAAACATTGTGACACGAGATTTATATATATATTAGATTGATTTCATGAAAAACTATTTTTATAATTTTCAGTGTCATTATAAAATATTTATTTTTAATTTAAAGTTCTAGCAAATTTAGGTTTGATGAAAAAAAGTTAGTTTTGCGTTCATGTGTGAGCATTTGAGTAAAAAACATGTGTGATTTTAAAAACAATAACAAAAAAATGTTAAGGAGGTATTTTTTTTAAATTTAAGTTTCTTTAAGAGTTCTTTAAATTTAAGTTTATTTAAGAGTCGCCTCTGTGGTCTAGCGGTCCGGGTGTTGGACTTGACTAGATGAGGTCCTTGGT
>NJDC01000456.1:214058-232925 GCA_002245475.1 Calephelis virginiensis
TATGCTATTATAGCAGTCGGTAGTATTATAGTAGTATTATTATAGTTGTTCGCCTCTGTGGTCTAGCGGTTCAGTTGTTGGATTTGACTGCATGAGGTCCCGGGTTCGAATCCCGGGTCGGGCAACAAAAAGAAAATTGGGTTTTTTCAAATTTTCTAAAAAAAATGTTGCTCGGGATAGGATATGTGCCCGGTTGGCGATAGGCTTGCCACCTATCACACTGTGGGATTTAGTATCTTCGGCTAGTCGTGGGAGCTCTGGTTGTGCCTCTGTCTACCTCTTCGGGGATATGGGCGTGAAGATACTTTTTATAGCAGTCGGCTCAAATGATTGTAACCCTTAGGTACTCTGTGTTTACAAATGTTAGTAGTAGTTTAGACTTGAAAGCTTGACTAATATTATTCCCGTGTTGGTCCGGCCTTATTATTTTGCCCTTAAATTACAAGTTATTACCAAAAACATACTAGTTGTAAGTAAGTATCTTCAAGCCCATATCTCTACAGAGATAGGCAGGGGCACAACCAGACTAGGCCACGACTAGCCGAAGACACTAAGTCCCACAATATGATAGGTGGAAAGCCTATTGCCAACCGGGCATATATTGAATTCTCAAGCAATATTTTATATGAGAAAATGCGCAAAACCAAATTTGATTTTTGATGCCTGACCCCGGAATCGAACCAGGGACCTCATAAAATCAAGTCCGATACCTGGACCGTTAGACCACAGAGGCGACAAGATCCTAATGGTAAGATACTGCTAGTAGAGTGCTGAGCAGCAACTTGCCCGGGTTGGGATCCACCGCTTTACGTTTCCTTCCGACATAATGACTCTGTCATGTTCCAATCTGGAGGGTAAGGTAACCGGTAGACTTAAATAATAGGTATTCTATCTCAGCCTGTGGACATCGATGCACCCATAACATTTATAGTGTCTGTAGGCCAAGGTTGCATCTTACCATCAGGAAAGCCTTGTGCTTTTTTTGCATTTTGTTTGTATTATCATAAGACTAACCTCTACATAATAAACAAATTTGCAAAGGTTAGTATCTTCACGCCTATACCTTTGAAGAGGTAAGTATAGCTACAACCGGCGCACCCACAACTTGCCGAATACGCTAAGACGCACAATGTGATAGGCGACAAGATTTAGCAAACAATCGGGCACCTACATATTATATACTATCTCGAGTACATACATTATTTTTATTAGAAAATTGAAAATAAACAAGTTTTCTTGTTGTCCGACGCGTGGATCGTACCTGGGACCTCAACAAGTCAAATCTGACACCGGACGACGGATTTATGAAGATTTGATTATTTCTTAGTTCATTGTCAGCCGACATGATCTTCAGTTAGTTACAATAATCACGAAATTTTTTTTTTCAAAAATAATTAAAATAATCACATTGATATTTATATCTGTATAGGTATAATAATATAGTAAAATCATTAAAGAATAATTGATTTCTAAATAAACATCAAGGTTGCAAAGACGTTTCCGAACTATTGTTTATTTAATCGTAGCTTAAGGGATAGCTTTTAACCTGATTTTCG
Organism: Calephelis virginiensis; assembly: GCA_002245475.1. Classification (NCBI taxonomy): domain Eukaryota; kingdom Metazoa; phylum Arthropoda; class Insecta; order Lepidoptera; family Riodinidae; genus Calephelis; species Calephelis virginiensis. Next base: position 215,615 of record NJDC01000456.1, read on the forward strand.
TTGATACATAAAAGACTAGCTTAAGTCACTTTTTATGAAACAGTTTTGCCAGTAGTACCTACATAATATTATAACAAAAGGTAGCAGCGATGCAATTAATTAAAATTTATTGTGTGAGTAAGCTACCTTGTCTTCGAAATTGGAACACGACAGTGACGAGTACTAAAGTTTCAAAGCAAGAAGAGCGTGTTCACAAAAAATACCATTTACTAAAATACTAGGGACTACCACATTAGAATTCATAATCATGATCAGATTCTTCAAATGTATAGAGGCATTGTTGTTTTAACGTTCGTTTTAAGCCCTAGAAAATGGCTACTCATATAGGTATGTACGAGTAGTTTAAACTATAATAATATGCTCTTAATTGTACTTAATTGTACCATTTTTTAATAAGTTTAATTGTGCACAATAAAGAGTTCATTCATTATTTCATTCATTCATTCATTCATTTATTCATTCATTCATACTTATACTCAGACCGCCGTACTTCAAAAAAAATTAAACACTCGTTGAACACATGTTTCATTAAATACTGTTTCTTGGTTTCTCAACCAATAACATGCTGCCATGTCATCTGCGTGTCGTATGCTATTTGTTGAATGTCAATTTTGGACACTGGTAGTAATTCTGTTGCATACACTAATGGCCAATATCAATCATCTATCTAAGATAAGATGTTGTGCTATTTTAGATCAGTTGCCAGGTATTACTGTTCTTATTTTTTAATAATTAAGGAAATATCTTAGCAACAAAACTCCAAAAACCCTATCTCTATCTGTAGATAGGTTATTAATATTGACCGTAAACTAATTTTAAGTTATCGCTATCTCATTCCAAAGATAGTAATAGAAAGAGACAAAAGACGTTTAGTCGTTTCAAATGTTATACAGGCTAATGAAAAACATACATCCTAATTAAAAAGCTCTTCCTTTTTGGACTCGGTTAGAACGTATCAGTTTAGGCCCAAGCAAAGTTACAAACGTAAGCTCGTAATAAAATATTACTATGATAAAGTGTCTCCAAGTATCTCATCCCCAAATATTGTCAGTAATATAAGATATCTAACAATTTCCTCATTGTTGGAGACTTCCTCGATCGTAGATCAACTTAAATAATACAATGCGACAAATATCATGAAACAATGTGAAAAAGTTTGGGAAGATAGAGGAAAATTCTTGGACTGTGAAAGAAAATCAATTTTCTAATAACGTTGGATCTTGTTATCTAGGATATTGTCTTTTATAACAATATTGTCACGGTGTTGGTGGTAGCATTTTTTAAGTATTTAAGATATATAAAAAACCTCTTGTCACCTCTGTGGTCTAGCGGTTCGGGTGTTGGACTTGACTGCATGAGGTCCCGGGTTCGAATCCCGGGTCGGCCAACAAAAAGAAAATTGGATTTTTCCAATTTTCTAATTAAAAAATGTTGGTCGGGATTGGAAATGTGCCCGGTTGGCGATAAGCTTGCCACCTATCACATTGAGGGACTTAGTGTCTTCGGCTAATCGTGGGTCCCCGGTTGTGCCTCTGCCTACCTCTTCGGGGATACGGGCGTGAAGATACTAACTAATTAATATAAAAAACCTATTTTGTCTATAACTAACCTTTTTCGATTGATTAAAAGTCTACAGAAATATCATGTATAAATTGATTTCAGTTTTGGCGCCATCGAGAGAAATTATGAAAGTAGTATGGTAGTTTTTTCGCAATTATTGAATTGAGTAAAATTAATCAATTTTGTTGACAATTTGTACAATTTTCAGTGAAAGTGCACAACTGAAATAATCATGAAGAAATGAGTGTTTCGTGCATTTCCTCGTTGCCGCCAAATCTCATGAAATTAGCTTGAGTAATGCTTCCACGGTTTTACTCATGATATTGCATGACCTTGATATGACTTTCTTTGACGATTTATGACTAATTTTCAATAATTTATGCTCGATTTTATTAAATCACGTAACTTGATTCAAATTTCAACTTGACTAATAGCAAATACTAATGTCAGTGCCAAAAACTAAAGAAAAATAAATTGATTTGACAGCACTGAACGTGTTTTGCCTCTCGCTCCTACTCACCTTCAAAAAAAGATACAGACCACAAAAAATTTGGTTAGTGAGCGCGAAACACATTTTCTTCCGTGTTGGCCTTACCATTAGAAGAGCCGTATGCTTGTTCTAACCTCTTACTTTATAAAACAATAACCGAGTTACCAAAAATATGTGATTAATAAATGAATCACATAAATCAAATATAAATAAATGAATCACAATTTAAATGTAAAAGAAATGAATCACAATTTGAATGCCAAAAAAAATATTCAAAATTTAATTGTAAAAGAAATGAATCACAATTAAAATGTAAAAGAAATGAATCACAATTTAACTGTAAAAGAAATAAATAAAATAATTCCATCACATCGAATAGCTGTTTCCTTACACAAATTACACGGAAAAACCTCGAGAAATAATATTACGCCTGTTAGCCAAAATGTCATATTGATAACACCGCATTTTGCACAGTTGACCTACTTCTGGTCTTTGTTTAATATTAACTCGTCTAGATATTGACTTTTTGTACTCAAATATTGAAAAGGAGGGTCATGTTTTTGTATTTCGACTCTCATAACCATATTTCATAGAGGTTTTATCATAAAAAATTGTTGAAGTAAAACATAGTATTTTATATGTTCGATTTAGATCTTCTTTTTTAGAGAAGTTTAATCCTTCCGTATCCTAATCCTAATAATATTATAAAAGCGAAAGTTTTATGTTCGTTAGTTCTTCACGCGAAAACTGCTAAACCGATTTTCATGAAATTTGGTACACACATAGAGGGTAACTTGGATTAATACATAGGATAGTCTTTATCCAAAAAAAGTTCCAGTAGGACCATTAACCAAGCGGGCAACACCACGGGCAAAAGCTAGTGTTATAAAATAAAGACGTATCACAGTGTTTATGGTCATACTATTCCATAACGGCATTACGTATTGCCATATATACGTCAATAGGTCGTAAATAATATTTTATACTGCTAAATATGACAGAACAAAGTTTGCCGGATCAGCTGGTTAAAATATATTAAAGATAGATTCTATACTTCTTATCGTCGATGCTTGGTGGAATTCCATTCTTGATGCAATTTATTTAGAAACACTTGTACTTTCCACAATATATTTTATTATTTTTTATTTTTATGGTTTAGCCAACCGGTTTCGCTATATAAGCATCATCAGGGATCCCTGGAAAGTACAAGTGTTTCTAAATAAATTGCATCAAAAATATATTAACATGTTATATTAAAATCTCGTGATATAGTGCTTGTAATCGACCCCCTCTAAATAAGGTCAACAGATTCGTAATTTTTTGTGTAGGAATATTTGAAACAACATTTGGCGGATCGGTTAGTTTAAGTACAAATATTGCTTAACGAATACAAAACTCTAAAAACCGTTCGACAATGTAATGAATTATTTTTTTAAAAAAGGTATGTTCACGCTCATATCCTTGAAGAATTAAATAATATATAGATATAGGCAATTAAATAATACTATTGATAATGTAGATTTTACTAACTTTGTTTTGCCCTGTATTGATCCGGGATCTCGTGCAGAATAGTCCATCTACTTTCCTGCCAGGCAACTCGTAAAAGGAGAACATAGACTTATCGACACTAGCACCGTGACATCTGACAAGGTGGTAGAGTTTCACAACGACTTGCCCAGATTAGTACCACCAACTTACCTATTCCTACCGCCATAACGTCAGTGTTCGCCGTTGATGTGTTCCGTTCCGAAGGTAGCCGGTGAACTTAGTTTTGCTCGAGGCCTAACAACCCGGCCTCTGGTTGGCAATCCACCATTACCACCTTTGGATTCTCTAGGCGGCGTGTATTTCTTGTCATCAGGAAATTTAACATTTGTACTCGTTATAACACGTCGTTAATAAAATTAACTAATATTAATTAATTACAATTGAAGACTACTTGGTTACCGAGGAGTTCACTTTGCCGTTTCTTCTCCTGCGGTGCTAAATATGGAAACAAGGCAGATATATAAAGCTCCTGTTTGCTAAGGAGTTTGATTTGAAGTTTATTCTTCTAATCCAGGTTTTGAGACGGTGGAAGTTTACGGTGGATAGAGCTCAATTCAATTACATTTTAAAAATTGTTAATAATAAACAATAAATATTATAGTAGTGAATATAAACAATCTGTTCAAATGTCAAAAAAAAAAGAAAGACAAAGGTTTACAAAGGAGATATACAATGCGATTGTTGATTGATGTAGGTACCCGGGGAGACCAAGATTGACATTCCACGATCAGATTACTCGGATACTATCCGAGGGTGGTGTCAAGAGTCTCCGAAACCTGCGTTTTTATATGAATAGGGTAATGAATGTGAAGCAACCAGTCAGGACCGTGAGGTCTGGCACTCGATACTTTCTGCCTACCCTGTAAATGACTTTTCGTGAAGATATGTTTGTATGTTTAAATGTCAAATATATGTAATTAAATAACCTATTTTATAAATATCAAAAACATTTGTATGTCAAAATGTGGTAGAATATGTTAGTGTGTATATTTTTATTTATTAATTTTTATGTTATTGGAAGGCAAACAAGTAGACGAATTTCCTGATGGTAAAAAATTCACGCCGCCTAGAGAAATCAAAGGTGTTAATGGTGCGTTACCAACCTGAAGTCGGGATGTTAGGCCTCGAGCAAAAGTAGGTTTTAAATATTATAACTTTGACGTCTCATTAACACGCATTTTCTGCCAATAAATTATTTTCATTTCAACAACTGTGTTCGTCCAAATGTTTACTGGGTCAAAGGTTGGGGTAAAATACTTTTAAAATATAGACTGGAAATATGGGTGTATATTGATTTTGGGTTGTTTTTAAACTTTGTCTTGCTAAATGAAAACATGGCAATATTTTGAAATAAAGTTTATCGAGGATATAACATATTAATACTTGCTGACCCGGCAGACGTTGTTCTATTATTTTTTTAAGTTATTTTAATAAAAAAAATGGATTGAGTCACCCTTATTATTTAGGGGTATGAAAAATAGATGTTGGCTGATTCTCAAACCTACTCAATACGCTCACCAAATTTCATGAGAATTGTTTAGGCCGTTTTGGAGGAGAAGGGTAACTAACATTGTGACTCGAAAATTTAATGTTTAAGATTAAAACTTATTTATTTTTGAAAAAATTAATAATCGGTAATCTTTTTTTTAATAAAACGAATCACCATTTCCCTTGATCATCGCATCACGCCTAAACGGATGGATTTCGCCTATTTTTTAGTACTGTTAAACAGGAGAAAGTTCATATGATAGACCATCTGTCTTAGGTAGTATATTCTGCAAAGTTTTTTCCTAAGTCTTGTAAAGAATCTCATTGAAATAAACACTAGAAAAAAGCAAGTGTTTTTTTTTTATTTGTACCTATAAAAGAGGATTCCTCCAAGTTCTGAAAAAAATGTGAAATCTAATAAATTAATTAATTAAATTTCCCCGTGTTGGTCCGGGCTCCTTTGCAGAATAGACCATTTGCCTTCCTGCCAGGCAGCTCGTAAAAGGCGAGCACAGGCTTACCGCCATTAACACCGTGATATCTGACAAGTTGGTAGAGTTTCGCAGCGACTCACCCTGATTGGTACCACCGCCTTACCTATTCCTGCCGCTATAACGTCATGACGTGTTCCGGTTTGGAGGGTAAGGTAGCCGGTAAACTTACTTTTGCTCGAGGCCTAACATCCAGGCCTTATGTTGGCAACGCACCATTACCACTTTTGGTGTCTCTAGGCGGCGTGAATTTCTTTCCATCAGGAAATCCGTCTGCTTGTTTGCCTTCCAATATCATGAAAAAAAATACGGAACCGGACAAAAAAAGTGAATGAATCCGTGATCTATTTCTATTTATATTCAAACAGATGAAAACAGGATAGGTATTGAGGGAGGTAAAGTTGTGAGATTTATCGCCGAAACTCTTAAGAAACTTGAGTCAAAAATGTTTCACCAGACGAACGGACATTTCAAATGAAATCAAAATATTATCTCAGTCCTAAATAAATTGTAAAACTTGTATCGGGAATTGGGTTGCTACCCCAATCAAATAACGAAGACAGTAGCTGAAATATTTATCGAGTTGGCCGTGGAGTTCTTTTTATCGACATCAGACATGGAGTTTGTAAATAAATCTATAATTGTGACGTTAAACTTCAAAAGTCAAATTCAAACAATTCACCAAACAACGACCTACACCAAGCTGAAACACGTTATTATAAAACTAGCGGCCCGCCCCTGCTTCACACAGGTATATATATACATATATAAACCTTCCTCTTTGATTACTTTATTTATTGAATAAAACTGCATCAAAATCCGTTATGTACTTTTAAAGATTTCAGCATACAAAGGGACATGGGGACATAGGAAGCGACTTTGTTTTATACTACGTAGTGATGAAACATATTTTATAATAAAAGGAAATAAAAAGGTATCTTCGTGCACATATCCCAGAAGAGGTAGGAATTGGCACAACCAGGGCACCCACCACTAGTCGAAGACACTAAGTCCCATAATATGATAGATGACAAGCCTATCACCAACCGGGCAACGCTATTTTTATTAGATTGAAAATACACATTTTCCGTTTGATGTTGGAGCGCAAAACCACAGAGGCGATTAAAAAATTGCTTAAAAATTGGTATGTTCAGGGTTTTTTCAGCAATCAATTTTTAATATTCTTTCTAATGAACTAAATTTCCTAAAAATAGGTTTTATCCTATTAACAGAACAGTGCAGGTCGACCTAGGTTCGGATCTTAGGCGATTACATTACTTACTTACACAGACAGACAGTATTTACTTTTAAAGAATATTCACAAGAGTTTAGGATAGCGACAGTATTATTGAACAAACATAATATTTGAATCTAAACGACACAGTGAAATCGTTTACTTCGCAATTTATACTCTCTACGCAATCTGCAGGGGGAGTTAATGTTAAGATAATATTATACTATTGTATAATTAAATAAGACCTATATGTAAAATAACCTGTACGTTCAAATGTTTCTTTACACTTTGGAGTTCAAGTTATTTGGGTATTTTTATAACTTTGCTAGCTGTTGCCCGCAGCGTTGCCCGCTTAGTTAATGGTCCCACAGGAAATTTTTTTGAGATAATAACTATCCTCAACGTGTGTGGCAAATTTTATGTAAATCGGTTCAGTAGCTTTTTTGTGAAGGAACAACAAACAAACAAACGTACAAACTTTAGCTTTAATAATAATAGATACTGAAGTAATGTTACGTCTGTAATTTTTTTATACTACAAAACTTATAACTCAAAAAAAATACAAAACTAAATTTTAAAGCACACACAAAAAAAGAATTGATAAAATTAGACTACGCGTTGATGATTTACATTTTGTTTTTTATCTTTCCGAAGGGGTCAATTTTAGAAAATTTTTGGATAAAAAGTCAACCTATATCCTTCATTGAAACATAAAGTTCCTACTAGTCAAGTTTTATTATGATCAGTGAAGTAGATTTGGCGTGAATCGCGGTCATGATACAGTCAGACAGACAGGCAGAAAAAAATCATCTTGTGCTCAGTGCTGGATTACCCAATAAGCCAGACTAGGCAAAGGCGACGATCCGACGATCCTCGACGATCAGGGGCCCCAAAAAAAAATTGATATGAATTTTTGATGTCACTGATTGATGAACTTGATATGATATAGAGATGTGTTTGAAATTCTGAAATTGCGAAAATAACCGTCAATTTTTTCAATATTTTTGAAAAAGGGAGGGCCTCAAAATCAAAAAAGGCCTATAGGCTTAATCCGGCACTGCTTGTGCTGCCTTTTTTTATACACCTACACCTATTTCCTAAAAATATTTAGAGGGTACAAGAATTCGTTCTTCTTCAGAATCCACAATTTTATTATAATAATAGCCGATCCGTTCAACTTCATGTGGCACATGATAATCTCCGTATATAAGAAAGACTTTATAAGATATATTTTTAATATAAAAATTTTGAGTGTTCATATTTTTTTATTTTTAATAAAGTCGCAATAAAGAATTTAAGTAAAAATACAGTGAAAAATGAGTACCTATTTGAGTATTACTCTTAAACCACTAGTCAGATCATGATTAAATGAATCAAGACCTATCTTTCTAAAAAAAGAACCATCAAAATCATTTACTAGTGACGGAGTAATTGTATAACAAATATACAGTAGAATTGAGTCCCCCTCCTCTCCTCTCTTTTTTAAGTCGGTTAAAAAACAAATTTACTTAAATACAGTTCCACAATATTTCGCACTTATAATCAAAGCAGCGCCAAATTCCAAGCAGTAAATATAAGCGACATCTTTACTTCATAAAATGCACCATAAAACGTAATTTAAAAATAAATTCTTGCTCACTTAAAACACTTAAACGACGGGTTTCGGTTTTAACAGCGTCACTTGAGCGCTTTAAGCACGTAAGCGTTTTCTTTATATGACCGTAAAACATTCATAGTTGTACATAAAATTGACCAGTTCAAGCTGCTTACCTTTTATATTTTGGTTTTGGATGCAAATTCTTATGCAATATACTTTTTTAAGTGAAATATCAGTGATAAAGCACTCGGTTCTCCTGATAGCATAACACAACCGTGGTGTAGTCACCATAAATCTCATAAATGCATTGACGTCCTTTGGGCTGGTTGTTAGGCCTATTGAACAAGTCTACCGGCTACACTGCCCTTGGTATCGAAAGACAATAGAGTCACTATGGAGGCAGGAATAATGCGGTTGCCCAACCGCATTATTCCTGCCTCCAGCAATTCGTAGCGCAATTCGATCAATTTGGCCATGACAACGGCGGAGGTGTGAGCCGGTGTTGTCGTCTGGTGTGAGCAAACGCGGTACCCATCGCGCCGACAACTTTTTCATACCCAATTCTTCGTGCAGAATATGATGCACTGTCCCATCTGCGATGCCTACAGTCTCAGCTATCTCGTGAATCTTCAGTCGCCGGTCTGCCAACACGAGATCGTGGATTTTTTTACGTTTTCTTCTGTAGTAGCCGTTTTCAGTGCACCTGGGCGTGGCTTATCAAAAACCGACGTGCGGCCACGAGCAAACTCGTTGAACCAATTTTTGACGGTCGCCATCGAAGGAGAAGAGTCACCGTACCCAGCATTCAAGAGTTCTTTGATTTCGCGGCGCGTTTTCCCTTCCAAAAACAAGAATCTAATCACCGATCGATATTGTTCTTTTTCCATTTTTGCAAAAACGACCGACACGCTCGCTTCCAAAGGCTGTCAAAACAAAGAAATAAAGGGAAAAGACTGAAAACTACTTGATAGACTTCAAAAAGTATTTACTGCACGATAGTAAAACTCTTTTGTAACAACAACGCCATGGGGCGATGAGGCTAAGTATTTATTGAAGGCCCCTCGTATAAATAATTTAAAAAAAACTCTTAGACACGACTATAAACGAACCGATATAAGCGTTTACTTAACATAGTATCATTCACCAGATCTAGACGTGACGGCACTGGGCCTACCTCGGAAGTACCTAAACTTTTTCAAATAAATAAAACTGAACGAAATTTGTAGTACTCTTATAGATATTAATAAAATTAGGTGGTACAACTATACAAAATTTGGAAAATAAATCTGATATAAATGTGGTGTCGTGTGACTGCAGGTAGGAGCGAAGTTCCTTCGGCTAATGTAGATTCGACACAATTCGTGAGTATATACTATGCATTGGCGGGATGGAGTGAGGGAGAAAGAGAAAGATATTATACACTACTCGCTTGTGTAAACGACTATCGCACCTGCACACGTCTAATTTAACGGTTTTATTCCACCCACTTTTTCTTACGGTTCTTACTATCAATTTTTTTTCTGTTCAGTCGCGCAGTAACTGTCGCACCTGTGCACGTCTCATTTAACGGTTTTATTCCACCCACTTTTTCTTACGGTTTTTACTGTGAAATGTTTTTCAATTCAGTCGTGCAGCAACTGTCAGACCTGTGCACGTCACATTTAACGGTTTCATTCCACCCACTTTTTCTTACGGTTTTTACTATCACATTCTTTCAGTTCGGCCGCGCAGCAAAATACCAATTTCCTCCAAGCCTGCCGTAAGGAACTTCGTTCCAATAAACACCCAAACCCGAAATTACAGTCTTCGATGATCGGCACACAAGTAGCTTCCTCGGTCGCGAATCGAAAACGAGTCTCACGGTTGGTCGGTGGAGTTTGTCATCAGTCATGTATGGTATCCCCCGGCCAACCAGATGGTCAATAATCAAAGCATAGTATTAAAACTTACCTAACTGAACCAGCAAACACAGAGCTACCGTCGTGGGCCACATCACTGCTGTCTGTTCACATCATCACGTTAGCACATCACTTTATTCTCATCACTTTCCAGTTCAATTATTCACTCACTTTTTGTCTTCATTTAGTCACTCTATGAACGTGTTGTTTTGATGGTCATCGGCGATCTGTAAATAAAAATAAACTGTTACGAATTTGGTACAATTAAATAAAACATTAAGGCCCCTTACTTAGTCAGCCAGAAGAGCCAATCAGCGCACTCCCCCGTTCCATGATTACTATGAAATATTATAATATGAAGTAAACATCTTAAGCGCCAAATCACTATTTTTGACACTATAAAAGTAATTTGAAAAAAAAATAAAAACTGAAACAGTTATCTTTTAGGTATAATACTTATCTATGTTTATGTTAAATCTGGTGTCGATATTTTCATAATTGAAGTAGACAGATGGGTTTTGCTTTCAAAAAAGGGTTAACTTTTTGATTTTTTTCTATCGAGCAAAGTGAAATGAATCGTGTTTTGGAAACACTAGTCTTATAAAGCATTTTAATGTTAATCTGGTGTATTTTTGTCGCCAAGATCCATAATTGCATTGTATGAAAAAAACAGTATATTGCTGACGCATTTTAGCATACATGGCCCTATCATCTGATCCGGCGACCTTCGTACGGTCATAATTTTAACCGAGTCCAAAAAAGGAGGATATTCTTCGACTGCTTTTTTTGTATGTTTGTTACGCGATTACTCTGTCAATAACCAACCGATTTTGATGATTCTTCTTGTGAAAGATAGGTCATGATTCTGAGGTGATCTCATATTTTATAGCCACACAATACAATTTTATGTAGCAATAGTTAGGATTATGAGTAGCGACATCAACTAATTTTTATCTCGATACATATGTGTATGGGTTACTGACGAAGAAGTAAAAAATCGCAAATATGTGATCGTTACCATGAACAAAACTAAGTGAATATTTTAATCTGTAAATATTTAAATCTAAAAAAAATATTTAATCAACTCATAATATTCTGTTGGTTTAAGAAAAATGTGTCTTTATAAAAAGATAAGTTAAGTTAGTTACTGACTTTTGTAATGAAACAAGTTATAAAACATTCATTCATTCACTTACTACTAAAAATTATATAACTATACTTCACTGTAGGTACTGCAAGGAGTCTAAACTCCATTAGTAGTCTATTGCTTCTTAAAAGAACTTCTTTAAAAAGTCTTACATTTAAAATGTTGTGACAAAATAAATAAGTGAAATTTGGACACAAACCGTAGGCGTTGCTAAATGTTGGACGAGGAAAATTTATTTATAAACGTTTAAGGAGCACAAAGATCCGCTTCCAATCGTGATGCGACAGATATCTAAAATCTCTAAGCCTTTTCAACCCCTTTGAGAAAAGGAGCTTATGTATAATTGCCGTTTTCCTAGCTATCTTCACCATCAAAAAGTTTGTCAATTTCGGAATGTGACGACCCTAAATTCAAATGATATTCTAGTTTTTTTTTTCTATCTGTTATATATGTATATGTGTATTATAACTAGACCAGATAGAAATTGACACTTATTAAAAGCAAGCCATCCAGGTTGTGAACCTCAGCCCTAACAATTCCTGCCACAATAATGATAGTATGATGTTCCCGTATGGAGGGTTTGTCGACTTGCACATTTGTTCTAAAATATTATGACGCCCACACAGAAAGGGTTTCCAGAGACACATCCAGGGCACCTACGACTATCCGAAGACACTAAATCCCACATTGTGATAGGTGGCAAGCCTATCGCCAACCGGGCACATATCCAATCCCGGGCAACGTTAATTTTGTTATTGAAATTGAAAATACATATTATAATTTTATGTTGCCCGATCCGGGCATCGGACCCTGGACCTCAAGAAGTCAAGTCCGGCGCCGGACCACTAGACCAGAGATCCTTATCATAAACAATTGGTATACTCAGCAAATCCAATTCTGAACCAAATCAAATTTTGTTAATTACCGTGAATCACTTTCCTATTAATATTATAAATGCGAAAGTTAGTAAGTATGTATGTATGGATGTTTGTTACTCTTTCACGCTCGAATGGCTGAACGGATTTGTCTGAAATTTGGAAGACAGATAGATTGTGACCTGGATTAACATATAGGCTATTTTTAATCCCGATCGCACACCGGGTTTCTGTGAAAACGCGGGCGAAGCCGCAGGTAGCAGCTAGTAATATTATAAAGAGAAAAAAGTTTGATTTTTTGGTTTGTTTGAAATGAATAGGCTCCAAAACTACTGGACCTACTCGTATTTCAAAAATTCTAGGCTTTGTTTTATCAAAATCGGTGAAGTAGAAGCCAAGTTATGCAGGCGAAGCTGCGTGAAACTACTAGTTGCAAATAACTTCATACGAAATAGGATAAATGATATCGTAACATCTGCTGGTCTATTTATAGCTTTTTTATCTCTTTTTTAACTTCTTGACGTATTCATAAAATATCTTTTATTTGTTTTTTATTGCTGTTGATTTAAATAATTTTTTCATCTTCGGTAAGAAGTTCATATATGACGTTATAACGCCCCACACGTTGAATTTATATACTTAACTTGCTTCCCGTCGAACTTCGTATCGCTTGACATTAATAGCAAACTACTAAGAGATTGTATGTCAAAAAAATTAGAGTGTTTCCCACTTTGCCTTCAATTTTCCCGGTTTGTTTTTCATAATAATTTTCTTCTGTCTAATACAACGAAAAAATTAGCAAAATTGATCCACCCATTCAGGCAAGGTGCGCTCTCTGACCACGCGACATGGAGATTCATTTTTATAAATAAAAAAGTATCCTCACGCCCATGTCCCCGAAGGGTTAGACCACAACCAGGGCGCCCACGACAAGGGACCCCAAAATGTGATAGGTGGCAAGCCTGTCGCCTACAGCGCTATCTAATCCAGGGCAACGTTATTTTTATTAGAAAAATGAAATTAAACATTTTCTAATTTTTTTGTTGCCTGACCCGGTGATCGATCCTGTGTCCTCGAGAAGTCAAGTCCGACGCCTGACCACTAGACTACAAAGGTATAGATTTAAATGTATTATCGTCTTGGACTGCTGAATAAGAAATGGACGATATTCCTGCGATTGTTTTCAAAACCCTCTAGAACTCACATCAGGATTATAGACCTTATTCTAACTTTCTTACATCCACGGCCTCATTGACCGCTTCGTTGGTCGAGGGCTTACCGCACACGCCAGCCATCACTCAAAAAGTGGTGCGGATTCGTTTCTTGACAGGGGACAGGCATTTCTGTGATGAACACAAATGTTTGTATTTTTGGGTACGAGTGCTTATTTATTTATAGTAAGTACTACTATTCAAATTATGCACTTCGATTTTACACTTTTTAGTCTTTTTAGACTTCATACTTTTATTTTCTAATTTGGCTGACCTAATCTAAATTTAAGCGAAATGATTAATTATATAAGAATTGTTATTATATAGATATCTATATAGATTCGGATTTCCGAAGCTTGACGAATATAGCCGTAGCGCATAATTTAAATAGTACTACTGTAAGTACTTCTATAAATTAGAGTCGTTGGCAAATACAGATAATTCAGATAAGTAATTTGCTTACTTTGAATTTTATTTCGTGTGATAGCAACACTATATATTATTTTTTATATTTTTATTGACCCTATATAAAAAAGAGGTGACAAATTCAAAACGTTAAATAACGTCTCTGCTGATGAAAGTAAAATGTGGATTTATATCTTGAGCAATAAATTTCTGAAGAATATAGAAGATTGTCAGTTTTTAGCAGTAAAAAATAATGTGATTTCGTGACTCTGCTGCTGATAGTCTGATCCAGCTTACCTATCGCTGGGCACAAAATACTGAGACATGAGAGCATTTATAGTTAGTTAAAATGTCTCTGAAGCCTTCGACCGGGTATTATATTGTCATAGAGCTTGTCCACGAAATAATAATGGTAGATCATTACCTTCCAAAAAGTATCTTTGCGCCCTTATCGCCGAAGGGCAGTGGCCCTACAAGGGCACCACGACTAGCCAAAGACACTAAGTCCAACAAAATGGTAGTTGGTAAGCCTATTGCTAACCGGGCACATATTCAATCCCGGAAGCGTTATTTTTATTACAAAATCGAAAATACCTATTTTTTGTTGCCCGACGTGGGGATCGAACCCATGAACCTCAACAAGTCAAGCCCGACGCCCGAACGCTACACCACAGAAACAATATCACCTAGATTACCTTCCAAAAAGGCAAAACATCATAGTTGTCGTAGGAGTTAGATCAGAGATCCATAAACATTGGTGTCCTTCAAGGTTCTATTCTATTACCATCAATGTTTTTTATGCACATGAATAATAAGATCGAAATAGTAAGGATTGTTCTTACATATACAAGTTACATAGAATTTATCCTGCTAAAAGAATAATTAGAAATACTAAATCACATAGTTTTCAGAATGTAATTAAATGAAATGAGATATAACATGATTGTACATTATTTTGAAAGTCATGTACTAAACGCAGTAATCGATTCAGGATCACCAGTCTTTTTAGAACCTTAAGTTTTGTAATTCTTGATCATAAACGGCTTCTAGGATAAGCGAAATTAATAAAAGCTTTTTAAAGATCCTTTCAAGGGGATAATTAAATATGAAAGAGTTTTAAAAGTTCGACTAACTGGAATCTTGATATAATGCAGAAATTTTAGTTTTTTTTATTGTTCGACAATATACTTCCCTAGAGATTGAGAATACATAATATGTTTATGGCTTACTTTAATGACTTTAACTAATGTTTATCTTTTATATTTAAGTATCTTCACGCCCCTATCCCCGAAGAGGTAGGCAGATGCACAGCCAGGGCTTCCACGACTAGCCGAAGACACTAAGTCCCACAATGTGATTGGTGGCAAGCCTGTCGCCAACCGGACACATATCCAATCCCGAGCAACGTTTTTTTTTTATTAGTAAATTGGAAAAACACAATTTTCTTTTTGTTGCCCGAACCGAGATTCGAGCCCGGGACCTTGTGCAGTCAAGTCCAACAAATGAACCGCTAAACCCCAGAGGCGAGTATCTATACTTTTTTCATATTATCTTTTAAATAAAAATCTTTTGCTTTGAGAAAACACCATAGCTGTAAAAGGTTCATCACTGTCTCGTGGTCGAGTTTTAAAGCCTCATTTGCATATCCTACCGCCTTCCCCATCAGACCAGAACATTATCATTATTTATTGTCAATATGTGGAGTGTGCTAGGTACCAGTCTGAGGCATATTTTACGATCTCAGAAATAAGGAAAGGATTAATTTAGGATTATTAGAATTTATATATTGATTTATGATTTAATTATAGTTATTCTTGCTGCTAGGTATATATTGTCACAGATGTATTTACGGGCTACTTGTCAATATCAGATGCCTCGGATGCTTAGCAGCTTCAGGAGGATATTGATTGGATTATACACTGAAGCCATGCCAATAAGCTATACTTATTGCTAGGCTTAAAATAATTAAATTAAAATATATTTATTTCAGTAAAAAACATTAACATAATTAGCTTCCTTTATCTTAGTAACATTATTCTTAACGATTTTATTTTTTCTATTTTTAAAAATAGTTTAAAAATTGTGTATGTATGTGTGTGTATGTGTGTGTGTGTATTTGTTTTTGTGGTTGTGAGTGAGGGGTGAGAAAAAATACTAATTAAGGTTTTACAAACACCCAGCCTAAGATTCGATTGCATTATTTTTATGGGAATGTATTCAGCGCTTAAATTCTGTTTAAAACTTAGGAGTAGAAATTATTCCAAAGTTTTGTAACGTTAATATTTTGTTAAAATCAGCGGCAATGGTTTAGAAATTTTGTATGATAATTTGTAATGATTTTAATATTACATAAACAACTAAAATACTATACAACTTCTTACTTGGTAGTTTTCTTGAATGGCCTTTCGATTCTTACGAGGCTAAATCTGTTGGAGAAGATACAAAATAAATGTATTCCAGTCGCTCAATATCTTTATCCAAGGTTTATTTATAGTTTACAGCCAATTCGTGCTTCTATGGTCTAGCGGTCCAGGTGTTTCACTTGACTTTATGAGGTTCCGGGTTCGAACCGGGACCGGGTTCCGTGGTTTATCCAATTTTCTAATAAAAAAAATGTTGCTCGAGATTGGATGTGTATTGATTTTGATTGGCTTGGTGCGCGGTTGGCGATAGGCTTGCCACCTATAACATTGTGGGACTTAGTGCCGAAGCTTGTTGTGGGTGCCCTGGTTGAGCCTCTGCCTACCACTTCGGAAATATAGGCTTGAATATACTTACTTACTTTTTTCGTTTTTTTATATTTAAAGGAATATAGGATGTGACCCTCGTACTCAAAGTCAAC
The DNA here is from genome assembly GCA_002245475.1 of Calephelis virginiensis. Taxonomy (NCBI): domain Eukaryota; kingdom Metazoa; phylum Arthropoda; class Insecta; order Lepidoptera; family Riodinidae; genus Calephelis; species Calephelis virginiensis. Next base: position 232,401 of record NJDC01000456.1, read on the forward strand.
TTGTGTTGGGACTCGTTGGGTATAATAGACTTAGCTTTTGACGAGATCTATCTTTAGCGTGCTACGAGTGGGGAGCTGCATCATACTGAGGTAGCCACAGTGCTAAGGCTATGTGCTCCGAACGGCAATATGGACGCCAGTCGTCTCTCCACAACGCTTTATATCCCTATGTTTAGGACAAACATATCAGGGATAACATCGACAAACTTTTGTCACGTATTATAAGTTAAATTTTTCATATTATTGTAGTAGATATATCTTAATTGATGTTTTTCATTACAGTTTTTTAAATTTACAGACATAATTCAAAAATTATTAGAAAAAAATTCAACGTAAATCTTCGACTTACATGCAATATTGAATTTAAAAAAAACTGTATTGATGTTATAAACGCTTGTAATAAAGAAATAATATATGAATTTATGGTGGCTAGAATAAATAATTTATTAAAATAATAAAGACCTTTCTTCTGTACTTCAAGGATACAAATGTTCAGGGTTTGTTTAGTTATAGTATGTCACGCAA
>NJDC01000456.1:233869-249686 GCA_002245475.1 Calephelis virginiensis
TATACACGCAATTCGGTGTACCTTCGCTCCAGCTCTCTCCACTGGACTCTATCTTCTGCTCCAATAAGTCCCAAGGTTAGGCGAATATCGTCATGCCATCTTATTTTTGGACATCCTTTTCTTCTAGTAAAATAGTATGTAAAATAAATAAGTTAGCGCACTCATATTCGGGAAAGTTGCTTCGCAGCACTCAACTTCTTCTCTTCTTGTGGTAATAACTCATTTATTTGCGGTTTATTCATTTTTAAATGAGGTCGAAATGAGAACACTACGGAAAACGCTCGCTGACCGCATTCGTAACAGTGAGATCCGAGAAAGAGTGTGATTGAGAGAACGTGTTTGTGTTAAAATGCGAAAGGGCATGCTCCGCTGGTTTGGTCATGTGGAAAGAATGACAGATGAAAGATTGACAAAGCAGATATACAATGCGAATGCGGATGGATGTAGGTACCCGGGGAGACCAAGGCTGACATTTCACGATCAGATCAATCGGATATTATCCGAGGGTGGTGTCAAGAGTCTCCGAAACCGGCGAGTTTGTATGAAAAGGGTTATGAATGTGAATGAAGCAAGACAGGTTTGTCAGGATCGTGAGGTCTGGCACTCGATACTCTCTGCCTACCCCGTAAGGGACTTGGCGTGAAGATATGTATGTATAACTCATTTATCATAGCTTATTCTACACAGGGGTCATAATAAAGAAAAAACATACTCCACATCACATATAAAAACATAATCTCCGAAACTACTGAATTTAGTTAGGTTAATTTCGAAACCTTAGTATTGTTTTTTCAACTTGAAAGATAAAACAGTGTTCAACCCACAGAAGACCTACCTACAGGTTCCCACAGAAGAGCAAAATAATCGGTACAGAAGAAACCTATGACGCATGTACTTTGCGATCAAATTGCTAAAAAGTTGGATTTATTTTTATTGTTTTCCTTATTAGCTTACAAAAGTATAGTTGTCACTGAATACATTTAATTGTCACTTAAGGCTATTAACGTATTATGATAGCGATGAGCTGTGTGAACAAACAAAAAAAAGTTCAGCTGCAGGGTACCAGAAATAATGTACAAAATCCATTTCACTTACAACTTTATTAATATTATAAATGCGAAAGTTTGTATGTTTGTTTATTTGTTAGACAAAACAAAAACTGCTGAGCCGATTTTCATGCAAATTGGCACACACATAGAGAGTAACTTGGATTAACGCATAGGAATCCTGTGGACCATTAACCAAGCGAGCAACGCCGCTGGCAACTGCTAGTTGTTCGTAATTTGGACAATAAATGTTTTAGATTTCTCTGCTTATTACGATAGGGATTTGGCGCAATGACAAGTAATTAAGTAATTTGCAATAGCCAACTATGCTCACTCACGAAGCTATAACTCATTCATTTGCGTTGAAATAGGTTTTATAAACGTGTAATTCATAGATATACGTATTACACTTACAAATACAGAAAATGCAAAGATTGATTAAATATATTAATATTAACCTCCAGTAGTCCTTGATTCGAACCTGAGCCTAGTAAATTATCGTTCTTTGTGATTTAATAGTATCTATCGACATTCAAAAGAAGCTTCTCGAATGTGTGCCCACTCTGAAATGAATTTATGTTTTGAATCGATACCATTGTAAGTTAGTTTACGTTTTAGCAATAATAATGCTACAAGAAGCAGAACCAGTAGGCTATTTATTTAACAACACATAGTAATTTTCTATAAATTTTAAAGAAAGAAAAGATTTCGCCCCGACAGGATTTGAACCTGTAACCTTTCGTCTCAAGCCGACGAATGCTCTAACCAATTGAGCTACTGAGGATTCAAGTCCCGTGGCGAAATTTTTAATTCCTTTCTAACCCGTTAACGCGGGTAGTTATGTCCTATAGATACACAATTCTGAGTACCCACCAAATGAGTTCATCATTACAGATGAAATTCACATTTTAGAATGGCCAAAACTTTAGTTTTTCGCAACGTATTTTTATTTTAGCACTTGCCCTGCGCTTGGGATAAATTTTAAAGAAAGAAAAAATTTCGCCCCCGACAGAATTTGAACCTGTAACCTTTCGTCTCAAGCCGACGAATGCTCTAACCAATTAAGCTACTGAGGATTCAAGTCCCGTGGCGAAATTTTTCTTTCTTTAAAATTTAAAGAAAATTTATCCCAAGCACAGGGCAAGTGCTAAAATAAAAACACATAGTAAGTTTCAATTTGATACATTTTTAAAATGTATAAATTGGAAGTTCATAATCGGGAAGTTTATTCTAAAAACATTTATTATAAGCCATTCTTTCATGAGCCACTCTGTGAAGACAAGACACATGCAAAACAAGATTGTTTTTATTCGTTATATTGACACAGTATATAATATCACAATTTCTTTTATATTAACTTAAACTGTGAACATATTTATTTATTATGTATAAAGGTAAAAGTGTTTTTTCATTTAAAATCTTATTTAATTTAAAAACGATGTTTTATCTTCAAAGGAAAAACGAAACAGTTAACGAGCGATATAACGAGAACGAAACTCTGGGTATAGGTTTATTTAATAAATACAATCCATTTACTGATATAATTTAAATCCCGTGAGATATATCGACCGTACAACTTTTTACAGCCCGTTAAGTGATGTTGAATGAGCAAAAATGCTACATTTTAGCCATGTGTTTTATGGGTCCATGCCAAACACAGTAATTGATATTTTAAGCACTTTAAAATGGTACGTAGCAATTTGGGGTACAGTTTTTAGGGTTCGGTAGGCAAATGTAAAAACCATAACGCTTAAGTAAAAAGTTGTCTGGTAAAAATTGCTTCGTTTGGCGATAAGACCGCCTTTTCTGTATTAAAAACTATAATCATTTGCAGTTTTTATTACTTAATTGTACTTATGTTATCGTATAACTGTGCACAATAAAAAAAACATTTATTAATTCATCATTCATTCATTCATTCCTAGTTAGCCAAGAGGCAAGCGTCTTGAACCCATTGTCCAATCGCAAGGCTTTTTTTGTTTGATTCTTGTCGGAGCTATACATTTATGTTAAGAATTAAAAACATAATTACATTAGGAAAACAACATGCTTTGCCGAGGTGATCAATATGGACTGTAGACATCGATATAAACTTAAAATAAAAATAAGATGGAACGATATTTTGTTAGTAGTTTTTGAGATATTGTACACTTTTTTTTGTAAACCGCAAAAGTTACATTCACTACCATAACATTGTTAAATACTATGAAAAAAAAATTTTTGTAGTCAAAAATTAAAGTGATATTTTGTAACATATTTTAGTCAAATACGCTTGTTTCTACCGAACTCTCGAAAGACGGGTCTGGCTCGCACTTAGCCAGTTTATTAATGTTTATGTTTAGGGGTGGTATTTCACTCGTCAAATATAAAAGATGTTGATGTCCAACTTTCGATCAATTTTCTTTGAAAGATGCCTACTCCAGCCACGCAATATATTTGTCCAAGGTTTCTTTAAAATTTACTGCTATTTCGATTGCACTATCAAAATCTTTGATGTTCTTGAACGGCTGTAAAATCTTTGGTCAAATTTATATCTCTATTCAAGGTTTTTTTATAGTTAACAGTCATTTTGATTGAACTATATAAATCTTCCATTTTTTTCTGAAGTTCTTCTAGCTGGAGAAATTTTTGATCAAAATTAAATGTTGCTAATAATATTGCATAAATTCATTAAATTTATTTTATATTTTTTTTATGATATTGGAAGGCAAACAAGCAGACGCATTTCCTGATGGTAGGAAATTGACGCCGCCTAGAGACATCAAAGGTGGTAATGGAGCGTTGCCAATCTTAGGCCGGAATGTTAGGCCTCGAGCAAAAGTAAGTTTACCGGCTACCTTACCCTTCGAACCGGAACACGTCAATGGCAAGCATTGACGTTATGGCGGCAGGAATAGGTAAGGCGGTGGTACCAGTCCGGGTGAGTCGCTGCAAAACTCTACCACCTAGTCAGATGTCCTGGTGTTAGCGACGGTAAGCCAATGCTCGCCTTTAACCTGCCAGGAAGGAAGGCAAGTGCTCTATTCAGCAAAGAAGCCCGGACCAACACGGGGAAATTCCCAAAGGACATATTTGGTTAATTGCATAATAATGCACTTGTTTTCAATATCTTATCTGTATTTTTTTCTAAAATATATTAATTGAGATAATACATTGATCAATAAATAAATACACACACCACTAGTGCACGAAATTTGTTCTCATTCTCTCACTTTCTCTCCATATTTATGTAGGTATGTCTAATGAAACAAAAACAAGGAAAACTTTTAGTTCGGCTTAGTTGTTCTTTGAATCAAAGAACGCTGTTTCTGAAGCGGAATCCGAGCGAATGTCTTTCAAACAAATAAGTGTATAACAACTTCTTTTTAGAATTCCTTACGAAATTCGTTAAGTATCTCGCCCCTTGCTTCGTTATATTATTTTCTTATAGTATTCGGAAACAAATAATCAGAAGTATCTGTGTTGTTTCGCCTATCGCGTTCTTAAGAGTGAGATCAGAGAGAGCGCGGGATTGAAAGAGAGGATTGCGCTGATAATGGTAAAGGGCATGCTCCAAAGTTTCGGTATTATGGCAATAATAGCAGGTTTTTCCCTAGTCTTGCTCCGGGTCTACTGAGTAGAATAGGCCATCTGCCTTTCTGTCAGGCAGCTCGTAAGAGGCTAACATAGGCTAGGAAGGTCATTTTCAAAAACAAGACCACTTATGATATAGTAGTGGGGTAGCCCGCGATGCTAAATGTGACTCCAGCGTCGTGGGGACCAATTGCACTTTGTCGATTAGACTAAGGAGAGTGAAAGGGTCATGTGAAGTTTTTATTTTTAGCGGTGCGTTAAGTGTCTAGTATCTTCACGCCCATATCCCCGAAGAGGTAGGCAGAGGTACTACCAAGGCACCCACGACTAGCCGAAGACACTAAGTCCCACAATGTGATAGGTAGCAAGCCTATCGCCAACCGGGCACATTTCCAATTACGACCAATCTTTTTTTTTAATTAGAAAATTGGAAAAATCCAATTTTCTTTATGTTAGCCGACCCGGGATTCGAACCCAGGATCTCACGCAGTCAAGTCCAACGCCCGGACCGCTAGACCACAGAGGCGAGTTAAGTGTCTAGAAACTAAAATAACAATTCCAGTCACTTGATCATAGCCGAGCTCATCAGATATTAATAATGTACATGCCTAATGTGTGTCCGATGACAGAAATGTGTTAACCAGACAGCTTGCCGTAATGGACAATTAACACACTTGGTTTTTTAAAGTTTCTGAACTTTCTACTCCAGTACGTCTTATTTAAAATAATAATAAATACATGAAATAAATAATAAATATCTCAGGACAAGTCACACAAATTGAATCTAGCCCCAAAGTAAGCAAATTATATGCGTGTGTTATGGGTGTTAGTCAACGATTCTAATACATAGAAATACTTAAATATATACCAGAATAAATTTAATAAACACCCAGACCCGGAAATGCAGACATCTAAACGTTTATCACACAAATGCCTCGCGGTTGTAAGTTAGGCGTATACGCTAGCCACTCGACCAACGAGGCGGTACTATTACTATTAAATGTACTATTAACGTGCATCAAGCCCGCCGTACTTTAATCTGACGTGTTAGAGTATATTTTCAAGCTAAGAAAGTAAGACAGACAACTCTATATAAATATTTGATACATAATGGAGGTGCTTGCCCATGGTATACGGTGTCTCCCATGTCTTAATCATACGCGCCTGAGTTACTGCAAAAATCCTTTCTTGGGCTCCCCTACTATAGTGATGTGCAGCAATTGGCCCGGAGAGAGAATTATCCCCTTACCTGTTCCTGCCACCATGATGACAGTGTTATGTTCCTTTACAGAGGATTAAATAGCTGCTTGACTTGCACGATAGGCCTTACAGCAACACATTAATGCACCTATAACGCCAATGGTGTCCATAAGATAAGATGGTCTTTTGTTATAAAGAAAGCCGTGTGCTTTGTTTGCTGACCTCTGACATAGAAGAAAAATATATAACACTTGCTCGCGTGTTAAATAGTGCCACAGGAACTTCTTTGTGACAAAAACATCCTATGAGTTAATCCAAGTTACCATCTATGTGTGGGCCAAATTTAATGAAAATTGATTCAGTAGTTTTTGCGTGAAGAAGTAACAAACATACAAACTTTCGCATTTCTAATATTAGTAGGATTGTTAACATTTTATTAGCTACTTTCACCTCTGAACTAAAACGCGACACTATCAAGAATTGTTTAGTAACAATAATAATGACGGTGGCAAAAATCTAGGCAAGTAGTTGCTAAGACTCAAATTGGAGCTTAAGCCGAACGTCTTCTTCATTGTCTTCCAATTAAAAAAAAACTAGCCGATCCGGTAAACTTTGCTCCCTTGGCATTTGATACTCTACCTGAACTACCGGGGATTTTATCGTGAAGATAGGTATGTATATATAATAACCTGTTCTTTCACATGTTTTCCGGATTTCAAGTTATTAAGTCACTTAGTGTACTTACTGAGTGTTGTTATATCTGTAATATCTAAACTACCAAACTTTTAACTATTCATATTTTGTACTGTTTTACGTATTACTTATAATTTGTTATTTTAAAAATAGCCTACCGTTTTCCATTATGACAGCTTCATCAGGGCTAGAACTTAAACTACTCAGGAATAGCCCTGTTCTAACCCTGAAGATGCTATCATAAGGGAAACCGGTAAGCTATTTATAAAATAATAAATTATAAGTAATACGTAAAAAAGTACAAGTGTTTCTACATTTAAAAATATGAACATTTGGAAGTTTTACCAAGCGTCGACGTTGGATCAAATATATCAAACTTATAACTTAGTAAAATACTGGACAATGTATGTAGCTCATATAACAAATCACAAAACAAATATTATATTAAATTGAACTACGAGTTATTAAATTACAGATCCATTTACATTTTGACTTTTACCCCTCTTTTATGGGTACCGTTTTAGTGAGCGTGGTAAAAGGTGTCCTAATTTTCTTTTAAACATAATTTAGGGACTACCAGTAAAATTCAGTGACGTATAGGCTCAGTAGATTTACGGCCAATAATAATAACATATCTACAAAGAGATAGCCCTAATAGAGTTTTGTTGCTAAAATATTTATGTTATTTATTCTAAAATAACCGTGGTTGCCTGGTTACTAGCTTAAAATAGCCTTATCTCTTATCTTCGATAGATTAATATATCGGCCGTTAGTAAGTCGTTGTCTTGACATGGACAGACAAAAAAATTGAAAAATGCTAAAAAGATATTTTGCTGGCCCTTTCGGTCGCCATTACCCATTTTTTAAATGTCTTCAATGTACAGAATTCCTTATTCTATTCTACAGTTTTTTTTTTTTAATTCTCAGTTTACTTATTCGAATATAGGTACATTTGGTTTCAAATTTAATTTGAGATGTACATTCTGAATATAAAGGTATAATTTATGAAATTTATAAAAAACAAATAAATTAATAATTATTGAGTGTAAACACTCAATAGAAATATGTCCCTATAGTTAATATAATATTAAAATTAATACCGCCTCGTAGGTTGAGTGTCTTGCGTACACGTAGCGCCCCACGAGGCCAGGCATTTCTGTGATAGACAATTAAATGTCTACATTTCCGGGTCCCAATTTATAATTTTTTTCTGGTATCTATTTAAGTATTTCTATGTAGTTTAATCGTTGACCATGACCCATAACATAAGAATATATTATTTTTACTTTGAGGGTAGATTCAATTGGGTAACTTGTCCAGCAATATTTACTTACATATTAAAATATATTTATTAATCTTATTTTTTACTTATCTTATATTTATTTGGAATCTAATTAAATTCTATATTCTAAAATATACTAATAAACATACATACATATTTTCACGCCAGGTAAGTAGGTATGAAGATGCACGGTCACGGATCTGGCAGACCAGTCTTACTTTTTCCAAATTCTTTACTCTTTTCATACAAACACCTGGTTGCTGAGTCTCTTGACACCACCCTCGAATAATATCCGAGATGTGGAATGTCAACCTCACATATTTAAGAACATTTTAAATATTTTGATATGTTGAATAATATTTTAAATTTCGAGAGACATGTTTTCATAAGAGATAATACAAACAAAACTCTTGATGATAGAGACAAACGTGGTCTCGATACACCTTAAGAACTGTATGTGAAAAGGATATAATTTACTTGTATTATAATGTTCAGGTTAGGAAAATTTGTATAAATTTTCGTGGATACTTATTACTTACTTTATTTAAACCAAAAATAGTACAACAGCGTTAATACAGTGAACAAAAGAAATACTATATCGTGTAGCGCCAAATTAATGACGTAGCTCTACGAAAGCTTTGAGGTTATACTAAACACGCAATAAGTAAATCGATATAAATTTGAAAAGAGATTTAAATGCAAACTTATTTCACCAAGGTATTCTGTGGAGCGGCAATAAAAATCCTGAATAGTGCTATTGAGCCTGGGCCTTAGAGACGATAAATATTCGCGCAGGCTCGCATTTCTTTTGATCAACGGTGTCGCTTTTAAGCTCATTCTCTCACCTGAAATAAAACCAACTGAAATTCATTTTAAGAGAATTAGTTGTAAAAAGGACTGTTTCATAGCATAAATATGCAATATTATGCATTTTTTGCTGGAATACGTTCGCTTATATGGGTTGACTGATTATCTTCATGCATATATCTCCGAAGAGGTAGGCAGAGACACCACCCACGACTAGTCGAAGACATTAAGACCCACATTTTTTTCCGAAAAAGTAGGCAGAGTTGCAATCACCCATAATTAGCCGAATATCTCGCAAAGTGATAGCAAATCTATCGCCAACCCGACTATTATCCAATTCCAGATAATGTCATTTTTATCAGAAACTAGGTGACCTGATAAAGGTTTTCCTTTCCCAACTATTAAGATCTTTTTTAAGAAGTTTTTATTAAGTTTGTTGGTATCAACGTAATAGAATCTTAGAACATGTTTTTAGCCGACTTTGAATAGTCGGATTAAATAAAAATGTCATACACATATCACGAGCTGAGGACCATTCACTATTTGTAAAAAACAGATTATCAGAATCAGAATCTTCAGGACCTGACCAGGATTTTGACATAATTTAAGACCATTTGACACATTTGACAAATTTCTAATTTATGTAAATTATTGTGCATGTAACTTTAGTTTATTATGTTTTTCTTTACGATATCTCTCAGAGCACGATATGATAATAAAAACCGATCCCCACTTTTGTTGTGGTTTGTTTACAATATTAAACTATTAATAGTTACAGTTTATCCGAGGGTGGTTTGTCTCAGAAACCTGCATGTTTGTATGTAAATAATGAATGTAGAGGAAGCAGATCTGCAAGGATCGTGATACTTGGCCGTCGAAACTCTCTGCCTACTCTGTAAGGGACTTGGCTTGAAGAAAAAAGAAAAGTAGATGTGCCAATTAAAAAATGTGTGACATCCCATTAAGTAAATAAATAAATATCCCTGGACAAGTCACACAAATTGAACCTAACCCCAAAGTAAGCAAATTATATGCTTGTATTATGGGAGTTAGTCAACGATTCAAATACATGGAAATACTTAAATAGATACCAGAATATATTTAATAAACACCCAGACCCGGAAATGCAGACATCTAAATGCTCATCACACAAATGCCTGCCCCCGTCGGGCCCCGTCGGCCTCGCGGTTGGTCGATGTGGTTAGGCGTGTACGCTAGCCACTCGACCAACGAGGCGGTCAATCTGCAAGTTAATCTGCAGAGCCCCAATTGGCAGCACATTACCATAAACAGCGCAGCATGATCATATCATTATTTTCTCCTTTATTTGTACTTTTTGAATTGGGTATCCGCCCCACCTAGCAACTGGAGGTAAGCGAACATAGGGTACGTCAGTCATGACCAGGAACAATACTGGTGGTAAAGTAGCCGGGATATTTGCACAATAGGATTGGTACCACCACCTTACCTATTCCTGCCGCCATAACGTCATGACGTATTCCAGTTTGAAGGGTAAGGTAGCCGGTAAACTTACTTTTGCTCGAGGCCCAACATCCCGGCCTCAGGTTGGCAACGCACCATTACTACCTTTGGTGTCTATAGGCGGCGAGAATTTCTTAGCATCAAGAAATTCGTCTGCTTATTTGCCTTCCAATATCATAAAAAACATCCTGGGACCTGTAACATCTATGGTGTCTATAGGCCGCGGTTGTTACTTACATGCAGGAGAGCTGTGTTCTGGTTTGTTTATAATACAAAATTATATTTATTTCACACATCTTTCTCTTTTATTATATTAATCTAGAAATTTCTCCATATATATAAACCGTCGATATTAACAAGTTGTTGGTTACATCACGCGTCCAATTAAACGAGTGAGCTTCATTAAACCTACGTAACGATAATTTTGTGGCCAACAATTCATTGTCAGGTTGATTTAATGAAAGTGCGTCTGTTAATTGAATGTGTCAAAGCCGCACTCAGAGCTAAACACGTACCTACAAAATATAACGAATAATTAAGTTCGGTAAAACTGCAAACACGGAGTCGTATTATTTTAATGTGTACAACGCGCGATTTAATCAATTTTTTTTTAATCCAACTCCACAGAATCATTTATTCCTGCATGGGCCAAAGTAAACGTTTTCACAATAAACTTCCAGAGCGTATTAAAGACTTACCATTTATTAACTTTCAAAAAATATTAAATTAATTTTTAAGGTAAGGAAGTATTATAAAATTTCAGAATATTTAGAAGACAGAAATGCTTTAGATTAATTGCTCCTTATACCAATCTCTACAAATTAAATATATATGTAATATACTTTTGAAAAAAAGCAAAACCAAAAGCATCTTCAAAAACCGCCTCATTGGTCGAGTAGCTAGCGTACACGCCTAACTACACCGCCTAACCGCGAGTCTCGGGCTCAATTCCCGACGGGGGCCGGCATTTGTTTGATGAACATTTAGATGTCTGGATTTCCGGGATTGGGTGTTTACTAAATTTATTCTGGTATCTATTTAAGTATTACTATGTATTAGAATCGTTGACTAACACTCATAACACATGCATATAATTTGCTTACTTTGGGGTTAGATTCAATTTGTGTAAGTTGTCCAGGGACATTTATTTATTTATTTATCATTGTACCAAGTAGGATAATGGGTTATATTTGTATGTTTAAGCGTTAAGGATAAATTGCACCCATTGATGTAAAAAACATTGAAATTGAAGTAATAGAACAATTCGAGATGTGGCGAATCCATAGCAAGAGCAAATATCTTCACGTCCATATCCCCGAAAAGGTAGGCAGAGGCATAACCAGGGCACCCATGACTAGCCGAAGACATTTAGTCCCACAGTGTGATAGGTGGAAAGACTATCGCCCATTCACACATTCGCAACCCCGAGCAACACTTTTTTTTATTAGAAAATTGGAAAAACCCAATTTTCTTTTTCTTGCCCGAACCTGGATTTGAACCCTGGACCTCATGCAGTCAAGTCCAACGACTGAACCGCAAATAAAATGTATATAATATGTATATACATACAATGAAATGTAATTTATAAAATATAAATATTTTTTGTAAATTATATTTATTAAAAAAAAGACAAGCCAGCTGAGTTTCTTTCGCCGGATCTTCTCAGTGTGTAGCCGCGTTCCGATCCGATGGTAGTTTTTAGAATTATATAGACGCGTCACAAGAATCCTTGTATTGATCCACGTGAATATATTTGCATATAACCTTGAATGATTAATGATTCCGAGAGCATGAGAAGATACTACAGATACAGATTGGTACCACCGCCTTACCTATTCCTGCCGCCATAACGTCCAATGCTTGCCGTTGACGTGTTCCGGTTCGGAGGGCAAGGTAGCCGGTAAATTTACTTTTGCTCGAGGCCTAACATTCCGGCCTCAGGTTGGCAACGCACCATTACCACCTTTGGTGTCTCTAGGCGGCATGAATTTCTTACCAACAGGAAATCCGTCTGCTTGTTTGACTACCATTATCATAAAAAAGTGAGATAAGGGCTTATCTCACTGGGGCCAGTAATGTCTAAAAAATCAGCCTTATTGATCTTAAAACGTTGATACTTATACTAGGTGTGAGCCTGTATACCAGGTATGTGGTATATATATGTGATAGTATTTGTTATGATACACTAGCTGTTCGGTGAACTTCATTGTATCCGTTCAGTTTGGGAAATTTTTTTTTCTAACTTCCTCGCAGTCGACCGGGATAAAAAGTAATCTTTGTAAGTCTCCTGATTCTAAGCCCTCCTATTTTCAGCCAAACCATTTTAACTGTTCTTAATTTATAAATAGTGAAAATAGATCGAATTTTTTATATTCAAACTAGCGGCCCGCCCTTGCTTCTCACGGGTTCAAAATACACATATAAGCCTTCCTATTCAATCACTTTGTTTTTATAAAAAAAAACACATCAAAATCCGTTACGTAGCTTTAAAGATTAAAGCATAAAAAGGGCTAGAGAAAGCGACTTTGTTCTACACTATGACGTATTGATATAGAATTCAAGTGGTTCTTATTAAAAGAAAAACTGGGAAAATCAAGGTGAAAATGGGAAAAACAATGCTTTAATCCATACAAACTGTTGTTTTTATGGATTTAAGCATTGTTTTCCCTAACAAGTGGCCATTAATGTCACGCTATAAGAAGTTCGCCGGGTCGGCTAGTAACTTAATAAAAATTAGTGACATTTTGGTGATGCAGCCTTATAACAAAAACCTGTGCTAACTGCCTGTGCTATGTAATATTTATTTCCATGTCAATCCAAATCAGAAACGGAGGTCTACTTTGTAAATTATATAGATAAAATCGGGATAAAAGAAAAACTTATAAACCGTAATAAGTACTTCAAAAACTTGCAATCTAAAATTTGATTTCAAATGTCAATTGCTAGAAAAGAAAATTACATCTCGTAACACTAGAACGTCTAGATTTAGAGCTCTAAAATTTTACCACGGATATTTCTTGTGGATCTCAAACGACGTCGACAGAATTTAACGATATCCCTGTTCTATATTTTAGTGCAATTTTTAGAAAACCCTCTCGAGAATAGAGGCACTATTTGAAATCGTTTACGTAAAATTTTCTTAATAGTTTTGGTACTTAAGCTCGCTGTTCTGAATATATGTGCGCTTCCTAGAAGAGAGAATAAGAAGCATGAATGTAATTAAATATAAATAAAGAATGATTATTGCACAATTCTCTTTATTGTTTACGAAACACAAAGAATTTAAAATGTACGTAATAATAAATTTATGACAAAACTCATATTTTTTTGTAACAAGCTTTCATTTGGTAGACTTAAGAAATCCTACGCAAAAAGCTCAAATATAATCTTTGGAGTAAGAAGTTCCATGACCATCTTTTGCCTCCATACTTATATTCGCTCTATAATTTGAAAACTCTGTGTTACGAATGTTCTCGTTCTTTTGTATGCCAAAAACCAGCGCAATGCAAGTTCAAAGCACCATGAATGAATAGCTGATCTAAAAAATAGCCAAATTTTGACACTATGAAGTAGAAGTTTTTGGTAAAACATATGTAATTTAAATATGATTTACCAAAAACTTCTAAAAATCATTAAAATTAAGTGTTGCCTTTGTATAAATATACAAAGGCAGATTTATCGTGATAGTCAGTATACTAACTACTAGTAATCAGAGTGTATCCACAGTTAACCGAAGACAAAGACATTATCCTACATAGTGTCAGGTGGCAAACCAATCGCTGGACACATAAACGATACCGGGCATTTTAGATTTTGGTAGAAAATAAAATATCATTTTCTTTATGTTGGTCGACCTAGGAATTGAACCCAGGACTTACAAAGTCAAGCACAACAACCAGACCACTAAACCAGAGAGACGATAAGAAGCCATAAAAATATATTAATTGCCCTTACTGGAGGATTGCTATTAACAAGCGTGTTTCCTGTAAAAATAATGAAGGGCGTAGGTCGTCCACCCATTGGCTCAACCGGTGACCTGGAAGTCAAACATCCGGACAACAGGACGAAAATAAAAAATAAAGTATTGTTATTTCATTACATTTTTTATTACGAAGAGACAATGGCAGGTTTACTTTTTACCATTAGTTCGTTTATTTATTCCAAACAACCATTCTTTAAACATGAAACATCGATTGTTGTCAATTTACTTACGTAGGACAACAGCTAGATCTCAATCCCCGATACTCCAATATACTAAAAATACGTGAAGCAAAAAATTTTGACCCCTTTTTAAGAAAATTGCGCGAAAAAACTAAAATTGACGGAGGATAATGACATTTGGCACATTTATAGTCAACGCTAATATTTTTCAATAACAATGCTCATATAGTGCATTAAATATAAAATATCACAGTAAAATAAATATATAGATAAAAGATCACAAATGGTACGTAAACTATAATATTCATAAAGTTTGGAACCAAAGTAGTTGGTGTCGATAAATGAAGATAGCGTTCTTATCAAAAAGATATTGACATTCAACATTTATTATGATCGCATTTCGATCAATGGGCGACCACTAGTATTTGTTAATTATAAAACTGGGTGCGATGTATTTGAAACACCCAAAAACATTCTTAACTAATTTTTTAAAGTTTTTTTAAACAATACTCTTCTGTGGTCTAGCGGTCCGGATGTTGGACTTGATTGCATGAGGTCCCGGGTTCGAATCCTGGGTCGGCAAACACAAAGAAAACTGGATTTTTCCAATTTTTCTAATAAAAAATTGTTAGTCGGGATTAGAAATGTGCCCGGTTGGCGATAGGCTTGCCACCTATCACATTGTGGGACTTAGTGTCTTCGGTTAGCCGTGGGTGCCTTGGTTGTACCTCTGCCTACCTCTTCGGGGATATGGGCGTGAAGATACTTCTTCTTCTACTTCTTCTTCTACTCTTAATATACTTGCACAATAGGTCTAACATCCCGGCCGCAGAAAAGCGACGCACATGCAACATCCTTGGTGTCTATAGGCCATGGTTATCCATTATCATTAGGAAAGCCATGTGCTTGTTCAATGACTTATAACAAAAACAAATGTGGTAGATTCTTTAGCAGTAATAATAATAAATTATTGTTGTATGTAATGTTGTTGTTTTATCGAGGAACCAGCGTACGTGCTAACGCCACCGACCAACTGCGAGGCTAGGGTCCGATTCCTGACGGGAGCAGACATTTGTATGACGAACATTTAGATATCTGAATTTATGGGTCTGGGTGTATTTATTAAATTTATGTTGGTATTTATTTAAGTATTTATATTAAATAGTATCGTTGATTAACACCCATAACACAAGCATATCACTTGCTTATTTGGGGGTTTGATTCAATTTATATATCTTGCCCAGGCATATTATTTATATATTATTGTTTAATATAAGTAATTATCGCATTATTTTATCCATACATAAATAAATATGTAAATAAATAAGAAGCTCAAGTAAGCTCACATTGTAAACTAGTTGTTTACAATTATAAAACCCGCAACTTTGTATTCACGTTAAAGTAACTTTTTGTGGTCAGTGACGATAAATATTTTTCACAGTAAAAGGTACTAAATGTTGACCCGAATTACAGAAATTGTTCTAACCCCAAAAGTACGCAAATTATAAGCTTGTTCCTCAATAATTATAATGCATAGAAATGCTTAAATAAATATCAGAATAAATTAAATAAA
>NJDC01000456.1:270295-282184 GCA_002245475.1 Calephelis virginiensis
AGTATCTATGGCTAATCTTTAGTGCCCTGATAACTCATCTGTTTACTAAGTCGGGGATATATGGGCGTGAAGACAATTTATTAACATTTTCTAAATTGCTTATTTAATAAATAATTTCTGTACTTAACAAAACATTTAAGTCACGTTTGCAACGATTATATATTATTAAAATTAGTTACGTCGACCATAATGAGTAAACTTTGTATGATTTCATTAATATAAATGGGAGTTTGTAAAGATGTTTATACATAATGGTTATATCTATTTACAACAGGTGGGTGTACTATAAAATATTTTATACTAACAAATTATATTAACAACTTATTCTCGATTTTGATATGTACTTTTTAGTCCTCGAAAGAAAAAGAGAGATGTTACGTAATTGACGTCTGTGTGTGTGTGGCTTCATAATCTTTGAAACATAACTTTTGAACATATGGACCGATTTCGATGCCAATTTTTATGTTTTGAAAGCTTACTTGATTGAGATGGTTCTTAGTTAGCTACATGACATGTAGATTTTCTCTATGGTTATCCAATTTTTTTTGGTTTCAGCGTCATTGAATTTTATTTTGATCTGTAAATAGTTTTTTGCGAAAGTACCAAATCGATATAATATGAGACTCATACAGAAATAATAGATTAAGGGTCCATGTACGCTAAAATACGTCAGCAATATAACGTTTTTTTCATACAAAGCAATCATGGATCTTAGTGACAAAAATTACACAATACAAGATTAACATTAATATGCTTTACAAGACTGTTGTTTCCAAAACACGATTCATTTCACTTTGCTCGATAGAAAAAAATCAAAAAGTTAACCCTTTTTTGAAAGCAAAACCCATTAGTCTACTTCAATTATAATATAGACACTATATATAATATAGACACAAAAATATCGACACCAGATTTCACATAAACATAGATAAGTATTATACCTAAAAGATAATCATTTCAGTTTTTACATTTTTTTTCAAATTACTTTTATAGTGTCAAAAATAGTGATTTGTCGCTTAAGACATTTACTTTAGAGCGCAATATTTCATAGTAATCATGGAACGGGGAGTGAGCTGATTGGCTCTTCTGGCTGACTGAGTGTGGGGCCTTAACAAATTAAGGTATTGGTAGATAAAAACTTTGTGTCACGATATTTATGGACTCCTCCGAAATGGCTCGACTGACTTTCAAGAGTTGTAATGTATGTTGTCCCCCTATTATTCCGAGCCCACTGTGTAAAGGTGGTCTACACCTTCTTTCTTGGCAGGTTACAAGAGACGAATTTAGGTTAAATAGGAACGTGTACAACCAACAATAACGCTGGTGATACAGCGCTGTGTATCAACTTGTCCGGGTACATCACCATACCTATTCTGGTCGCCATAACGACAGTAATAAGCACTTCCAGGTTAGGATATTCTGTACACTTGAAATTGTACTTATTCTATCTTATTACAATAAAAGTTGAACACTCGTTGAACATATCTTTAACTAAATAGTGTATGAAATGTCGTCTATATGTAGTATACTGTTGGTTGAATGACAATTTTAGAAAATGTTTAGTTAAACATGTGTATTTTTTTGGTAAAGCATGTTCTCTCTTCATCAGAAGAATCGTATGCTTGTTCATTATCATAATATAATGTATAAAATCATAATAAAGGTCTCAGCATACATATCAACTTGGAAAAGGATCGTCGCCGTTTCGCCTCGAGTCGTTCTTTATTGTTTGTATGAAACTCCATATTGCAACACACGCTAATCGGAATCGTAACGTAATCGCCGCGCCTCGAAACAGGCTAAGGTGTAACCGACGTGTCGTTTAGCCGTAGCCAAGTTGATGCACAAGAGCTGCTGATACTGTTTGGTTACGTCCATACGTTAAGTCGACTCCTAGTTGACGGCGAGGCGAAAGGCGACACGGTGACGTTCCCGTTCCGAATCGATATGTGTGCTGAGACCTTAAGGTCAGACTAATGAGGAGGTTTAATTAAACTAATTTGAAAAAACAATCAAAGTGAGCTCGTTAGTAAAAATGAGTGGTTCATTATTAAAATAAAAAAAAAACGATAAAGTTATTTTTATCTTTGAAATTTCAATTAAAATTCTGTTTGAAGTATTAAATATTAACATCTATAGCAGTTTTTTTTAAGATAGTGGAAAGCAAAGAAGCAGATGGATTTCCTGACCCTAAGTAATTCACGTGGCCTAGAGACACCAAAGATGGTAATGGCACGTTGCCAACCTGCAGCCGAGATGTTACGCCTTGAGCAAAACTAAGTTTACCAGCTACCTTATCTTCCAAACCGGAATACTTCAACGGCAAGCACTGACGTTATGGCGACAGGAATAGAAAGGCGGTGGTACCATTCCATACGAGTAGCTGCGAAACTCTGCCACACAGTCAGATGTCACGGTGTTAGTGACGGTATGCCTATGCTCGCCTTTACGAGCAGCCTGACTGGAAGGTCTGCCCTGCAAAGGAACCCAAACCACGTAATCAAACATATTGTTTCGGTTTCGGAAATTAGTTTACATATGCAAGTAAATTAAAATATCCATAACTAATTACAATATTCAATAAATATATTTTCTAATCAATATACCTTTGCTATATTAGATTTTAGAGACTTTACTACACAAGCAATTGTGTTTTCAAGGATTATTTCAAATTATTTTGTGTCCAAACCTATGTATTAACTAGCGGTCCGGTACATGCTACGCTACGTAAATGTCCGCATGAACGACATAACACTACAAAACAAAAAAAGAAAAAAGCTGAAAAAAAAGTTTAATATGACAGCACAATTTATTCCCATCTGAAAAAAGTTTCAATTTGACGGAAAAATACCCATTAACAAAACGTTCCGCCATTTATTGAATTCATTTGTTACAAAAACTATGATAAATTAAGAACCGCCCTACCCATTTTATGCAAACTTCCCATAAACCATTTACCTACTAAATAGTCCGAACAAAGCCTAAACATTTGGTTTGGATAGGTAATCCCGTTCTTGAGTTATAAAATTACAACGAAAAGTGGCATTGATTTATATATATAAATACTAGCTGTTACACGCGGCTTCGCCCGCGATAAATTGAGATGTAAGCTATCCTATCTCTCAAGTTGGATCGAACTGCACATGGTGTGCGAATTTTATTATAATCGGTTAAGTGGTTTAGGAGTCCATTGAGGACAAACATTGTGACAC
Source organism: Calephelis virginiensis (assembly GCA_002245475.1). Classification (NCBI taxonomy): domain Eukaryota; kingdom Metazoa; phylum Arthropoda; class Insecta; order Lepidoptera; family Riodinidae; genus Calephelis; species Calephelis virginiensis. The sequence continues at coordinate 273,508 of NJDC01000456.1, forward strand.
GAGATTTATATATATTAGATAGATCGCAATAAAGATTGTTACAAAAAGACCACCGGTGATAGAGTGCTCTGCAGCAGCTTGCCCGGGTAGGGATCTACTGTTTCACTTACTCCAGCCGCCATAATAACTAGGTCATATTTCGGTCTAGGTAACTGGTAGACATGGACAAAAGTCTACCGATCCTAGCCTTCGGGCTGGAACATGACGGAGTCGTTATGGCAGCAGAAATTGGTAAGGCGATCTGCCATCAGTGGTCTTTTTGGTGATGATCTACTTCACCTGCCCTCGTCTCTTACGAGCTGCCTGGTTTATTTTACTCAGCGGACCCAAACCAAAACGGGAAAAAATATTACGGAACTCTCAAGTATTCGTAATAGTTTATTACAAATAAAAAATAGCACTTAAAGTTACAATCAATATGTAATGAAGGCCAATTTTAACTTCGAGGTTAGTAATTACGGTAATTCTAGATAAAAAGCGATAATTATAGAATGGACACTTCCTGTTATATGAATTAAAAACCACAGTATAATAAAGTGACACTTTTTCGCATATTTTATTGTAAATAACATTTATTAATGTTACAAAAACTTTCCTTTCGTATACATTGAAATATGAGCTTTGATTATATAGATTTGTTTATAATAAATCCTAAAAAATTGTGTTGGTTAAACTATTTATAGCTCTAGAACGGTGGAGCAGATTTGACAGAAAATTATATGGGAGGTACCATAACACCAGGAGAAGGACATAAGATACTTTTTATTCCGTTCGACTGCGATGGAAACTAGGAAAAACAACATTTTAATTTTTCTTATACAAACTGAAAGGGAGGAACAAACTTCGCTGAAACAGCTAGTATTAAATAAATAAAAGTTACCCTTCCATTATATGGCAAATCGTATGTATGCGTGTTTTATATACATCATATTATGTTCATTTTGTTAATTATCTGCTGCTTTGTTAATAATGCAAAATATGCTTTAAATCCAGAATGTTTAATAAGAAATTCTCATCGTAAATTCAATTTTGCTCCCTTGTAAAATCTGTTTGTAATACTCCAAGAGCCACAGCCTAAAAACCCTGCTCTAAATATTTTATTGATTCGCCTCTTCAAAATCCCGATGTCATAGATTTCCGAGAAAACAGCTTTGGGGAGGTCATTCCATTTTACGGATCGCCCGAGGAATATCCTCTATGGTTTGAATTCATTTATCCATCTCATTGAATATTTAAATCTAATATTCGAGGTATTTTGAAAAAATGTATAATTGAAAAGTTAGTTTATACGTTGGATCAACTAGCTAATGCTCGCGGATTCTCTTCGTATCAAGATGACGACACAAAAATAGTGATGAATTAGATTTTCATAGACTGTTATTGAGGTCAATATTTTTATTCTTGAAAGGCGCAGGCATTTAATAAAAATGTCTAATCCAGAGACTTATAGAATATTTTATAGAAAACGTAGAAGTTGTTGGTGCGATGCCGTCTTATGGTTTAGGTGTTAGGCCAATTGTGCAAGTCTACCAGCTACATCACCATCCCGTTTAATGTCGTTGTGGCAACAGGAATAGGTATAACAGTTGGCCCCTACCCGGACGAGTTGCATGACGGTACTATACCGCCAGTGCTCACGTTGATATTGGTTCAGTAAACTATTGCTCGATATCTGCTACTATTACTGTTACAAGCTATCTGGCAGGAAGGCTGTTAGTCACTTCTGCAAAGAAAACCCGGACGAACACGACCCGACGATCAAAAACAATGACGGTAGGTACATTTTTCTTATCTTAGGATTTAATCTTATTGACATTGGTAATAACAAACAACTGACCACGACGTCCACTTCTTTTGGTTGTTAAGTGGAAAATCAGTTAGCCCATAAAGATCCCTGTATAAAATTCAAAAAGGAAAATAACTACTTCTTCAAAATCTTTAAATAATTTCGAGCAAAATTTGCATCAATCACACATAATAGAGTAACAAACCTAAGACAGATATTACATGCTACCAAATCCTAAAGTACCTAATGTATAGTGACATTTACTGGCACTTACTATACTGACCCGTGCCACGAACGTATTTCTTATACTAAATTTACAACTACTTTTAGTAGTACATTTAGTTTTTACTTAGGCAAATTTTGTAGAAAAATCCTTACATTTTAGACAAAACTTTAAAGAAAATGAATCTTCAATGCATAAAGCCTAAACCCCAAGACGTAGGCAGAGGCATAACCCACGACTAGCCAAAGACACCAAGTCCCACAACAATAGGTCTTAAACCGGACGTATGTCCGGTTTAGGACCCGGGCAACTTTCTTTTTATTAAAAATTTAAAATACATATTTTCTACTTTTTTGTTGCCCGACCTTGGCATCGAACTTGGGACCTCGAAAAGTCAAGTCTGATACCGGATCGCTAAGACCAAAGACCACTTTCTAATTATAAAAAGACTTGCATGATATGGGTGAACAAAATATCCATTTGCCATACTCTTCTTCTTGCCGTCATTGTGACATTAGGTCTGGAGGATAGAGTAGCCGGCAGATTTTGCAAAATGCGAAATTGTGGTTTCCCTTCTTTGACGTAGCATTAGAGTGATGATATGGTATAATTTTTGTTTCTTGAGATAGGAGGCCGAGAAGTGACATAGACTACATTTTATCCCGATGTCCAAGCGGGTTTCAACTGAGGAGGAAAATAAATTTAATACCAGGGCGTAGCCGCAGGAAACATCTACCTTCTTATTTGTAAATATAGACTAAAATACTCCAATGTTCAACCTGGTATTAAAGACTATAACATCCACTTAACTTTACTCTTCCTTTCGTCTATGTTTATTGAAAATTTGGTTTATGATTACATTGTCTACTTGATACCAATAGTTCAAATTCGACTAATTTTAATATAATGAAATTAGATAATACATTTTAGTCACAGCAGATCTGATGCTGTTTTGAAAACGAAGCCAAGCTTTGAGTTCTAATAAAATTACTGTGGTACAGTATAAATGCTTTCACATAATATTTAAACAATGAAGGTCTTCCAAGTACAATGTCAAAAGGGGTAAATTATATTAGTTTGATATTCAAGTAAGACTATGGACGGATAATAATATTAATGGCTAGCTGTCCCGGCGAACTTCGTTCTACCCGTGTTTGTATGGGAAAACTAAAAAGGTTGTTTTTTTTTCGTTTTCTTTTCACTTATCTTTTAAACCTTCCCTGGACTTCCACGAGTTATTCAAATGCAAATTAGCCAAATTGGTCCAGCTGTTCTCAAGTTATAGCAAGACTAACGAACAGACTATACTATAATATATAGTAACATATACATAATATACTTAGGTATTTTTATGTGGTAGTATTTGACTAACCTAGAACAAAAGCATATAATTTGCTTATTTTCGGATTAGATCATTTTATTTAATTGGTCCAAAAAAAATTAAATATGTTGTAAGAAATGTAAATGACCTTTTTGAAATGCATGATGACGTACTTTTTTTTTCGTTTAATTAAGAAATTATCAGCATTTTCGTATTATGCCATGTCAGGCAGTAACGAGTCACAATCAACAAAAGAGAATTAAAACCTTCCCCGTGATTGTTATTCCATCTCCCAACTGGCATAAGGCTGTTGCTAGCTTTTGTGGACTGCTTCGGCGTATACTACTGGCTCCTCCGAAGCAAGTTTTGAATTGCAAATTATTCAAAATTGAACTTTCCAGAATATTTCAACAGAAAGTGCACAAAGGTATTACGAAATGGATTCCCAAAATGTAAATATCTACAAAATAAATGTACACTGTTCAAAGTTTTCAGCCTTTGTAGTAGTCCGGTGTTAGCGTTGACTACACGAGGTCTGGATTGCATTCACGGTGGAGGCAACTTCTTTTTATATTTTTTTCACAAAACAGGATTCGACAAGCTTCAGGTTGGCGATAGGTTGGACACCTATTGTGATACCAATGTTCCTTCGCCTGATCGTGGATGTCCCGGTTATAATTCTGCCTTCTGCTTTCGTGAAGATATTTCCTTTATCAAAATATGATATTTTAAGACAAATAGGCAAACGGATTTTATGTTGCTAAGAAGAACATGTCGCATGTAAACACAAAAGTTACTACTTTTGTGTTGCTAAGTCTGGGATGATAGTAAGAGCATCATCATCATCCCAGACTCCACCCTCCAGATCGGAGCACGACAACAGCGAAATCGGATGTGAAATCGTCACATAACACTGCCATTTAAACTTAGTCACAGTGTTAGTGACTAGCACGCTGACACCTACCTCACAGAAGCTTCTTTGTTAGTTGGCCTATTTTCTTCCAACACTAGCAGTAGTGAAGTAGCTGGTTTCTAGCAACTTCGTCATCGTAAAATAGTTTAGCTTCAGCTGCGAAAGCAAAACAGACAGACAGATAGATTTTCACCATATATTACTAGCTTATGCGCAATTAAGCCTAAAATAATTATTCGGACAGCAGTTTCAGTTGACTTAAGATTCTCATACATTTTTCCCCGTGTAGAATAGACCATCTGCCTTCCTTGCCAAGCAGCTCGTAAAAGGCGATCATAGGCTCACCGTCACTAACACCGTGACATCTGGCTAGGTGGTAGAGTTTAGCAGCGACTCGCCCGGATAAGTACAACCGCCTTACCTTATCCTGCCGCCATAACGTTATGACGTGTTCCGGTTCGGAGGGTAAGGTAGCCAATAAACTTTCTTTTGCTCGAGGCGTAACATCCTGGCCTCAGGTTGGCAATGCACCATTACCACCTTTGGTGTCTCTAGGCGGCGTGAAGTTCTTTCCATCAGGAATTCCTTCTGCTTGTTTGCCTTCCAATATCATAAAACAAATTACAAATTTCATTCCTCAGTTTGTACATTTGAACCCGTGGCTTTATTTGTACATATACCAAATCATAATATTATTACGTGAAGTAAAAACTTTAAGGCCTTTTTACGAAAATTGCGAGGACTTAGGAGTATGAAATTTGCCTCACTTATAGTTTATATAAAGGAGAAATGCAGATAAGATTTTTAATAATAATGCTTATGAAGTGCGTTAAATCAAAGAATAAAACATTACACATACTACGCATTTGAGACACACAAACAAATATATTGATAACGATAGATAATCACAGATGGCGCACAAACTACACTCATAATGTAAGGAAACAAAATTGGCCTTGATAAATGAAGATGGCGTTTTCATCAAAAAGTTTTTTTTATGATATTGGAAGGCAAACAAGCTGGCGGATTTCCTTATGTTAAGAAATTCACGGTGCCTAGAGACACCAAAGGTGGCAATGGTGCGTTGCCAACCTGAGGCCGGGATGTTAGGCCTCGAGCAAAAGTAAGTTTACCGGCTACCTTAACCTCCGAACCGGAACACGTCATGACGTTATGGCGGCAGGAATAGGTAAGGCGGTGGTACCAATCCGGGCGAGTCGCTGCCAAACTCTACCACCTAGTCGGATATCACAGTGTTAGTGAAGGTAAGCCTATGCTCGCCTTTTACGAGCTGCCTGGCAAGGAATGCAGATGGTCCATTCTACAAAGGAGCCCGGACCAACACGGGGAAGGAGCCCGGATCAACACGGGGATAATTGACAATAGAAGCTAAATAATGTTTGAATATTAATTATTAGTATTATAATATTGAATAACTTCAAATTTAAATTTGTTATGGTCGAATTTCGACAACTAGGGGACCACTAGTTTTATTAAAATCGGTTGAGTGGTTTAGCCAAGAAAGTGTTATTAACGCCTGTTTGTCTAGGCATTCGCATTTGTAATATAAATTTAGACGATAAGACAATTGTCCTTAGACAAATTATCTGTATCTACTATCTAGCCTCAAATTAGGCTAACTATATGTGTGGATTATGTTATTCAACGGCACAAATACGCATTTAAATATTCAAGCATTTAGACACTAAAATATATTTAATATGTTCATCGCACAAATATGTCTGTGTTATTACGGAATTTGTCTAAACTTAATAAATGGTATTTATGTCTACATGTTACAGTTAAACAACATTTTAGACAAAACGCGTTTTTGACTGGACAAAACTAGATTTTTTTATGGTATTATTTATAAACAAGCAAACTGATTATCTTGTGGTAAGAAATTTACGTCAGCTAGAGACACTAAAGGTTTTAATGGTGAAAAAATAAAGTGGCCAACCTGACGCCGAGATGTTAGGATTCGAGCAAAAGTTTACTCTACCACCTTCATTCAGATGGCACGGAGTTGGTGACGGTAAGTCTATGCTCGAAGCTTACGAGTTGCCTGGCGGGAAGACAGATGTTCTATTCTGCAAATAGTCTGGACCAACTCAGATCATGAAATTGAATGAATGGAAACTGAATAATTCACATGTTATTGATATACGAGTACGTAGATAATGATTTGTAGACAAATACTTATGTTGGTTATTAAATAAGTAGCTCTTGCTCACAGCGTTGCCCGCGTGGTTAATGGTCCTATAGGAACACTTTTTCGGTATAAAAACTATCCTAAGTGTTAATCTAAGTGACCCTCTATGTGTGTGCCAAATTTCATGAATATCAGTTAAGCAGTTTTGGCGTGAAGGGGTAAGAAACAGACAAACACACTAACTTTCACAATATTAATAGGATAGGATGTAGAGGATTATGTAATTGTAAAATGGATATGCCACATTTAAAAATTGTAATCCGAAGTGAAAAAAAAACAAATAGTTTTTGACAGTAATTGAAATGCACAATGTTTTGCACTATTTTTCCTAAAAAAAACCCAACCAACCTATTTTCCCTTTTAATGTTTTTCATAACTAATCAAGTTCATTCAATACAAATACATTAATTATACTCGAGCATATTCCTCTGTTAGTTCAAAAAAATCTAAAGAGTTTTTTTTTATCTTATTGTAGGAAAATAATTAAAAGGACTCAAAAAGACGTCGATGAGCACTTTCGTCCAATAGTGGATGAGCCGATGAAAGAATGAAATAAAGATACAATTAATAATAATTATCCGAATATACACGTTTCTGGTAAAAAAAGTCTTAACATATCCAAATTAATTATTTTTTTAATTAAACATTCGTTCGAGTTTCAGAAATTATTCTGTATCAAAAAATATTCTATTCTGAATGTTCCATTATGTTAATAAATATATAAAACCTACATAAAACACTTTTTTTTCAATTCAAGACCTCACAAGCGAAAACATTTTTTTTTAATTTAAGACCTGCACAAAATGAAATGTTTTTTTGAAATATCAGCTAAGTGTCATCTACTGAAACTAGTGAATTTTTTATTAACCAAACCTACTTAAATGAGAAAAAAATATAAATCACAATGTAAGTGTAAATTAGCATTTTTGTATTTCTATAAAAAAAATATTAAATCCAAAATGAAATAAATAACGTAACTATACAAACTTACTTAGAGTAAATGTGTAATATATTATGTCGTATATGAATTTCGAAACTTCGGTTTTGATATTTCCTAATTCATGATATTAGCCAAAACATAAAATTTCAAATACTATTTACTTAAAATAATTAAAATCAAACCTCTAACTTCGACACATACATATCACAACACTTGAAGTCTTCACTAAGTCTTTTAACACTAAAACTTATATTTCACACATTTAAGTCTTACAGAAAACTATTTATAATTAGAACAGTTCAAATTATAGCGCACACGAAAGTCTTGATATTAGATTTCGTATTTCGAATTTCGAAAGAATTTAGCGAAGTTCGTTTGAAACGATCAGGCGCGTCGAGCAGACTGGACGCTGCGGCCTTTGATTCTAAGGCGCATGCGCAAAGAGCCTCTTATAATTTGATATCTCACATCATCGCCTCCGTGATGTTGTATGGCGGACCCAATGGTACCTATATCATTAATCTATTTATTTACAGGCTATCAAGTTACGGAGTTGCCTTCCGTTTCATAAATTTTATCTCGAAACAATAGGAATTATGATGGCTGTGTTGAGTTTTGATAATTTAAATATTTTTAGCCCCCGACGGAATAACTTTGACGTGTCTCTCTCCAAGTGTGTTTGTGTGTAAGTGTGTGTGCGTGTTTGTCTGTGGCATCATATTTTTTTTATTTTTATTTCGATTTCGATGCTACATTACTTAGGGTTTGTCGGGAAAAACAGTATTATATATTTAAATATTTTTTTATTCCTATGGCTTATATTTCCTATCTAGCTACTTGATTTTTTTTAAATATCTTTACACCAGTATACTCGAAGAGGTTGGCAGAGATACAACTATGACAAACATGACTAACCGAAGACACTAAGTCCCATAACATGATTGGTTGCAAGCCGACCGGGCACATATCCAACCGGGCTCTTATCCAATCCTGGCCAGCATTGTTTTCATTAGAAAATTGAAAAAACACACTTTTTATTGCACGATCCCGGATTCGAAACCGGTAGATACCTTGTCCAATCGTCTGCTAGACCATCGCGGCATTCATTTCAATTTCTCAATCTGGCCGCCATGACACTTTGCACCCACTTAAACTTGATGTTTAGACGTCTACGTCTGTTCTCTCTGCGCGGGCATTTTACGAACAGTAAATAGCCTAAACCAAGGCGTCCCAAACTGTACGTCGCTACGACTGAATCGAGTGAGCTATCCGAGTCCACCAG
>NJDC01000456.1:290759-309513 GCA_002245475.1 Calephelis virginiensis
GTTGTCTTTTAAAGGCACTTGGGTATCAGGTAGTTGAAAACTCTAAAACTAAAATTTCGTTAAATAGCTCGTAGGTGGCAGTTGTCTTTTAAAGGCACTTGGGTATCTGGTAGTTGAAAACTCTAAAACTAAATTTTCGTTAAATAGCTCGTAGGTGGCAGTTGTCTTTTAAAGGCACTTGGGTATCAGGTAGTTGAAAACTCTAAGACTAAATTTTCGTTAAATAGCTTGTAGGTGGCAGTTGTCTTTTAAAGGCACTTGCTGTTTGATCACGACTTCGTACATGTTGAACTGACTATTGTAACCATAACCATGAATGGACACGAAAGATTTCCCTCTGTAAAATGTATCGTTATTGTTTACCGGACTATAAGCTGCTATTCACAATTTGGTCAAATCCGTTAGTAGTTTAGCGTGAAAAGTGAAATGATAAATATTTTAATAACCCTCATTACGGATTCTGTATTAGCATACAATACTTAGCTTAAAAAAATACTTAGAAGTTATTTATTTATGTACATATTTGGTTTGATTACTATTTTACTTTGTGTATAATAAATTATGATGGAATAGGGAAATCCAAATGTATATTTCTCTATTCCGTCATAAAGTTCTTTGTGTTTCCTTACTTTAATAGAATTTATACAGTTTGAAAGAGACTAATTAATTCGATTGTTCATTGTTAATTTTTTGTACTGTAACTTTGTTGGAAGTCTCAATCATATTAAAGGTCAAAATAAACACAGGCTCTAACTGACTTCGCTACAAGAAAAAAATAAATTATGCTCTACTCCTATATTTTATTACATCAGCTCCTCCCAGCTTCGCCCGGGTGAACAAACTTCTATGTTATTACTAGCTGTCCCGGCGAACTTTGTTCCACCCGTTGTGTTTCCATGGAGAAAATCAAAATGTTATTTTACTTACTTTTCCTTTTTTCTTTTAAAAATTCCTTGGATTTCAATGAATGATTCAAAACCAATATTAGCCAAATCAGTCCATCTATTCTCGAGTTTTTTTGTATATACCTAGCTGTTACCCGCGGCTTCGCCCGCGATAAATTGAGATATAAGCTATCCTATCTTTCAAGTTAGGTCAAACTGCAAACGTTGTGTAAATTTGGTTGCAATCGGTTTAGTAGTTAAGGAGTCCATCGCGGACAAACAACGTGACACGTAATTTATATATATTAAAATTACTCTGTCAAAAAAGTCGCATCAATATCTATTGCGTAGTTTCAAGTATCAAAGTATACATATGGACAAAGAAGGGAAGGTGACTTGGTTTAAAGCTATATAGTAATGTTAATCGATTTGTCAGTCGTTTGTGAAGCGTTTTTCTCATGTAAGAAATAAATAAAGAACAACCTGTAGCTCAGTTTAAGTATTAGCACTAACGCACAGAACATTCACTAATGTAAAAAATGCAAGCAAGTTTGAATCTTAAAGTGTCTAGAAAAGGCTTATATTGCACTGAACAAATAGTTACTCAATAATTTACGCATCTCAATCAAAATCGAAACTTAAGTCTGTTGAAAGCTTGTATAGCACAGATTATAGGTGAATAACATCACGATATGACGATATGTTTTAATTACTACTGGATTAAACATGAGAGTCTCTGAGAGGTACGTTGCCTGTATCTACGTAACTATGTACCCCTATGCCTGTATTTAAATATAACACATTGGTAATGTTTGATGCAACATGACATGTACATGGAAAACTTAGAAAAATTAACTCAAATTTGGTGTCACGGGTACCACATGTATAAGAAAAATGGGAAGAAAAAGCGTATAGGCCTGTAGACCCTGTTTTGGTACCCTTGTGTAGATTAGACTATCTGCTTTCCTTTCCAGCATCTCAAAAGAGTAAAGCACGATTTAAATAAGTCTACTTCTACTTCTAGAAAGTCTAATAAAATATATGAAACATAGAAAAAAAATCATTTCTGCACTACTTTCGGATACAAGAATAAATATTTTATTGTTTTAGTAGGTCAGGTAAAGTTACGACCTGGAATTTTTTTGACAACGTATATAAAACTCTTAGTATATGCACATGTTAAAATGTTTACTACAAAAAAAAATACTGTAACTTAACATAAATTATGTCAGAGACATGACTGTAATGGCGTTTTAGAGCTATTACAATCCTGTAACTATTACTTACAGTTCCTAGAACTTGTTGTTCCCAAGTAATATTTAATTTTGTTTTTTTCAGAAACAATAGATATTGTTTGAATTTCATTTTACATGTTTTACTCCCACTGACGATCGTAGTTAATATCCAATACTTAGGATATTTAGTAGTTATCTACCTACAAGAAAATTATTTTGTACCTGGAAAATAAGTTACTTTTTAGAAATAAAAACTAGAATCGTTTTTAATACCAATTCCCATACTACATTTTCAAACTGATTCGGGGCAGATAGGATTAAAATTAATCTATCTTTAAAATTATTTGTAATAAATAATTAAACTTACTAAACATATAAATAAATAAAATGTGTATTGAAAATATGAAAAGTGCTGTGATTTAAATGCTAAAATGTATACGAATATTTAATTTCATTAAATTTAATTAAATATTTGCACACCATAATGTGGTAGAATATGCTGTATGCTTAAATATCTTCGTAACAACTTTTTTAACACACATATTCCGCAAATACGTAATTTTCATGTGCATTTCATTTTCATAATTTATGCGAAATCAAAGGATATTTCTTTTGAATATTAAATTTGAATATTAATATTGTTATACACAAATAATATAAATACAGTAAATATTGCTAAAACTGACTTCAATTTCATTATTGTATGGAGTATTTTTCTCGATTTCTCTGGGATCACATCATCAGATCCAGATTTGGTAGCAATGAGACCACCTTGGAGGTAAGTGTTTATAAATTATATATAAATTATAAAAAAAACAAAGGCTGTATAGGTTACATGTTTCTAAGATGCCTAAATTTTTCTTTTTTTGAGTCGATTAAAATTGAGAAATTACTTTGATTTCTCTGGGATTCCATCTTTAGTTTCATAATTAGTGGCAATAGGCCCACTTCGAAAGTAAATTATATCAGGATATAAATCTATATTTGTAAAACTTATCACTTCCTCCTTTTTTCTAAATCGGTAAATTAACAAGTTTATCTTTCAGAGTTTTGGCCTCTTTGTTAAGCACAATACCTCCTTTGAAGTGCACACTACATAGTTACGAGAAACGATTCGATTGATTCCCAATTGTTTTAAGTGTTGCCTACAAGATAGTTAAAAATTCGCTGAGTCGGTTGTGTATTTCCGCCAAAATAAGCTTTTTTATGATATTGGAAGGCAAACAAGCAGACGGATTTCCTGATGGTAAGAAATTAACTCCATCGAGAGACACCAAAGGTGGTAATGGAGCGTTGCTAACCTAATGCCGAGGTGTTACGCCTCGAGCGAAGGTAAGTTTACCGGCTACCTTACCCTCCAAACCGGAACACGTCATGACGTTATGGCGGCAGGAATAGGTAAGGCGGTGATACCAATCTGGGTGAGTCGCTGCGAAACTCTACCTAAATTTGCTAGAAAATAATAAAAGTAAAACAAAATTAAATTAAGTGTACTACGATTGCTGTTCGTCCGGGCTCTTTTGCAGAATAGACCATCTGCCTCCTGCCAGGCAGCTTGTAAAAGGCGAGCATAGGCTTACCGTCACTTACACCGTGACATCCTTCTAGGTGGTAGAGTTGCGCAGCGACTCGCCCGGATTGGTACCACCGCCCTACTTATTCCTGCCGCCATAATGTCCAATGCTTGCTGTTAACGTGTTCCAGTTTGGAGGGTAGCCGGTAAACTTACTTTTGCTCACGGTCTAACATCCCGGCCTCAGGTTGGCAATGCACCATTACCATTTCTTACCATCAGGACATCCGTCAGCTTGTTTGCCTTCCATTATCATAAAAAAATGAAACACTTCACAATATAAAAGATATAATCGTATATCAAACAAGTTCACAATCAAATTATCCTCAATATATTGATATATCAACAAAGGAAAGTTCATAATTATATCAAGGGAATAGAATTTTCAATATCAAAGTACATTTATAGATTTTATAGCTTAATAGTTTTTTCTGGCTTAGTAAATAGTGACTTATTACATAACTTACTTCAAATATGGCCCACAAAAGCGCTCCATCAGTTCACGTTATTGGTTTTCCGAATGGGAAATACGGCCTTCTATTCGTGCGACCTTTACGCGGCTCTTGACACGAAATTGCCTTAATACCTTTTATTAATGTTACTGTGCTTTGTATTTGATAAAAATATCATCGGTTTTGTAATTGATGGGAAGTAAATGATGATGGCAACGAAGAAGAAAAGTTTTATCATTAATCAGTAGTATTTTTGGTGTATTTGAGAGTTCTACTCTTAAATACTTTTGATTGTACATTGTTTTGTTAAAAAATATCGTCAGTTTTGTGATTGATGGGAAGTAAATGATGATGGCAACGAAGGAGTTAAGTTTTATCATTAATCAGTTGTATTATTTTTTGTATTTGAGACTTCTACTCTTAAATACCTTTTATTAATATTAGTGTGTTTCGTATTTGATAAAAATATCATCGGTTAAGTGAATGATGATGACAACGAAGAAGAGAAGTTTAATCATTAATCAATAGTACTCTTTTTTGTATTTGAGACTTCTACTCTTATTAGTGAAGCAAATTCTATCCAAATCTTCTTTTTTATGTGAAAGGAATTGAATAGGTATCGTCTTTCCTGTTAGCAAGAGATAACTGTGACCTATGGACACCAAAGATGTTATAGATGCTTCGCGGTTTCGTGTCAACGATTAAAGGCGTATTGGCTTTCCTACGCACTAGATCAGAACATGACTATTTTTATATCTGCAAAAATAGATACGACTCTGCAAAGTTCCTGCACAGCTATCTATCACACAGTGGTTTAATGTTGGCATAAAGATGTCCCAAAAATTGACATATTCTTTCTTATTTTTTAATTTTAACAATTGACCGTCTCGTTGGTCGAGTGGCTAGCGTGTACGCCTAACTACACCGACCAACTGCGAGGCTCGGGTTCGATCCCGACGGGGTAGGCATTTGTGTGATAAACATTTAGATGTCTGCATTTCCGGGTCTGGGTGTTTATTACATTTATTCCGGTATCTACTTAAGTATTTCTATGTATAAGAATCGTTGACTAACATGGGTGTTAGTTAACGAATGGGTAACACAAGCATATAATTTGCTTACTTAAGGGTTAGATTCAATTTGTGTAACTTGTCCAGTAATATCAAGTAGTAATATTAATATTAATCAGACATGTTCATCCGTTGCCTGTCACAGTGCAAACAAACGCCTTGTAATCCGCGCATTTTAGACAAAGGGCCAATTTCACTAATATTGACTTCGTCTGAAAATAGTTATACTAGTAATGAAATTATCCGGTGCATTTATTCTCTTTTAACTTAACATACGTTTCACTAGCTCTTTTTCCCATTTATCTATTCTCTGACTAACTATTCTTTAGAATAACGTTTTCCTTTATCTGCGGCTTCTTTTAATAGTAGTAGTTATTAAGTACAAACCTTGAAGTTGGGTCCTCGTTGTGGACTCCATCCATCCGTCTGAATGACCTTATTACACACCTTTCAAAAAAAGAGTCATTGAAATTTTTTGCTGAGTAATCGCCTACATATGCAAAAAATCAGTCAAACTGATAAAATCCTAATTTTGAAAACCTTATTTTTGGAGTCTATTAGAAATGTACAATTCACCTCTACTAAAAGCCTGTCCACAAACTATATAGTATCTAACCGTAACTTATTTAACAACTCAGCCGTTACCTAACTTGTTTTTCTATAACATTTTTAATTATTTATACGGGATACTCACGATCTCTTTTTATTTTATTTGTCGATATTTCGGCCTAGTTGCATAGGCCGTGGTCACGACGGGACTCAAAAGAGATCGTGAGTATCCGATATAAATAATTAAAAATGTTATTAATTCGCGACGATTTAAGTTTAAAATCCTTTGTTTTTCTATGCTTCATAATCTAATACAAACCTTAAATATTTGTCCTAACTGTTTTACAAAATGATTTTGAGTGCCAAATTAAGTTCGCTGGGATGGCTATTTTAGGCTATGTTCGCCTTTTACCAGCTACCACGTCAAGAGGCAGATGATCTATCCTACGCAGGGGATCTGCACCAAGACGACAAAATATGAACATTGAGTTGAATCTTTTTTTTAAATCTATGCAACTTTTAACATCCGATAGAAAAAAAGTGTTATTATAAGTTAGAGTCATCTGTTTGTGGCATCGTACCTTTTGAACGGATGGACCGAATTCGATGCGGATTTTTGCTTGGAAGCTGGCTTGATCAACATGGTTCTTAGCCATATTTTATGTAGGTATTGTAGTGTATGCACACAGCATTATAATATACGGATGTGTACACAGTAGATAGCGACACCTAATAAATGTCATATGAGGGTAGTAGTAGAGTAACTTTGAAGACTAACATGTGTTTTAATAACTGCTAACATACATATTAAAGCTGCTACTGATTTTTTAAATGTTATTTAAATGCTATGTTTTTTTAACGTTTAAGTTAATAAAAAACAAACTTCAAAACTCAACTGGCATACAAACAAATGCGTTTATACGTATGTCATAGTAGAAGGGATACATATCATTTTTAAGTATTAGAAAAACAATAGCAGATCTGAAGCAGAAATGTTATTTAAAAAAGTTCTATTATATGGCCACCAAATTTTACAGTTATGTGCTAGGTCAGTCTAATGATTCCCGTAAAATTTCACTAAAATGTCTTAGAGTGCAGGAAGGACATAATATATACGCACATAGAGTTTTTTGTACAATTTATTAACCTCAATATTAACACATTCTAAACCTCTATTTCATACTGGATCATGATCCATAGTAATATTATAATTGCGAAAGTCGGTTTGCACAACATACAGACCGACTTTCCCATTTACTATTAGTGATTAAGCCACAAAGAGCAACCTCTTTAATGGCTAAATCACTAAACTATTTTGATGAAATTTGAAACGCATATCGGTAAGGATCTGTGTTTAAACATAGGCTATTTTTTGAAATTGACCTCTTAACTACTTAATTAGGGGATGAGTTTTTATATGAAAATCGTAAATTATATCTGATAAAGCAGCGAGCAAACAAATAGTCATTTACAAATAAGGGACTGAATTACAGCATATTTTATTCTATACTATAATGTTTCCTCTAATCTAGTTTTAAGAACTTTGGAGAATAATTTCATGCTATTTGAAATATAATAGAGTTGAGACAAACCTCTCAAAACTTTCGTGTCACGGCGATATAAATGGGTGTCTAACGATGCCGTTCGTTGTGTCAGAAGTTAAGTAAGACATTTTCGGCGATAAGGAACTTCTGAGGTTGGCTAAGTTTTTTCTTTGTACATTCAATTGAGGCGCGAGGTAACTTTCTAAGTGTTGCTCTGGGGGATATATTTTCCTTGCTTTGTTGCGTTGGGATTTAAATGTTAAATTCAAAGGATCATTTTAGGATAAAATTAAAGCAATAGCAATATACACAGTGCATAAGTAAAAACATTTTTCATGATAAATATCAAGCAGAGAGAGCATCATATTTTGACAAATCTTGTAAGATATAAACGGCGTCATTCAATTGGATATAATTTTTTTTTAAAAATTCTATCTTTATTGGACGTAAAGCCTGTTGATCAGATTCATAACGGTGAGAACCGAGGAAACAATGTGATTAACAGAAATGTTGGTGTTGAAATGAGAAATGGCTTCTCCACTGGTTTGGTCATGTGGAAAGAATGTCAGATAAAATATTGACAAAGCAGATAAACAATGCAAATGTGGATACACGTAGATATCTCAATTATCATTCCACAATCAAATGCATAGGGTTTTGCCCGAGGGTGTTGTCGAGGATTCCCCTTGTTGGTCCCGGTCCACTGAGTAGAATAGACCTCTGCCTCTCTGCCAGGCAGCTCGTAAGAGGCGAATAGTCCCTAAAATATAGGTCGTCAGTATCACGACAACTGGTGATGAAGTGCTGTACAACAACTTGTCCCAGTAGGGATCCATCACCTAAATTATTCCTCCGCCATAACGACTCTGTCGTGTTCGGGCACGAACGTTAGGTAGCTAGTAGTTTTGCGTGAAAGAGTAACCAAAATCCATCCATTCTCACAAACTTTCGTATTAATAATATTAGTAGGATATGCGCCTACAATATTTCGTTTCTATTAAAAAACGTTCTATGTGATCTAGTACTTTCGTCAGGAACGTTACAGCTACATAGAAGTTGGACTCGGTATCATTACCGGCATATTACTTTGAGCGATAAGATCGCCATTTGTAAATTTATGTTGTATTACTTTTTATATTTCCTGTATGTTTATATTCCTATATAAGATATTATATATGTGAACTGTCTGCTTTACTTTCGCGCTCTACCCACTCACACGTCCACCGATACTTTACTATCCAAAAAAAAAGGTAGTTGTATGTCCAACGATACTTTAGTATCATTAGCTACAAATTTTATAAAACCGTCATCCATCGATAATATACATTACTTTTTGCGTGTTTGAGTTGTGGAGTCAATAACTGACAAACTGCTTTACCAAATAATCATGAGATGGCAGTGTAAGAAGACTCGACAAATAAAAACAAACGTTTATATTCAGACCACTCACGCGTTGATCAAGTGTTTTTGAAGGGCCAGCGATTTTGTCGTAAGTACTTTAGTTTTATTCACTGATTCATAGGTTATTATACATTAAAATAAACTAGATGATTTGTGCTTTATAATTAAGTATTCATATCTTAGGCTTAAGAATATAATCAAGTCATATTTTGATTTCAAAGTATAGCTGTTTCGAAAAAAATTACGTAGGAGCGGCCATTGTTGTTATTGACCCAATTTTAGTTACTTCTACGTAGTTTTTTAGTGAAATATGAATTTATAGTTTGTCATAAACATAATTATATACTGTGAAAACAGAAATATACAATATTCACGGAAGATTCCATAAAAATGTCATTGTATTCCTCAGGTGTTTAGATTTGGATAGATCACTATCCACGGACGGAACTAAAAATGTTCAAATTAAGGCTGTGTACAAACAGCAAAATATGATTGCAATATTTTTTTCGTTTCGTGTAGTGGTGTTTCTTTGCCTGTTTGACATAAGAAATAATATTATGTTTATTAATTATTGTCGACTTTTGCTATAATTTTTTACTTTTCTTGGTGGTTTCATCTCACTTTATTTCCCTTGTGGTGGTTTAATAATATAATTCAACAAAACAGAAATACAGATGATACATCAAATACTAGGCCTATACTGGAACATCACCATTTTCCTGTAAAAACTGGCCTTAAACAAAGTCGATGTTGGCAATGCACCAGCGAAGTGCCTAGAATGTAATATAAATTTATAAAAAGGTGGCTGTTTAATGGCGTACCACACATAATTGGTTGATTTTTCATTTTATTTTTACAGTTACAAAGTTCACACATTTTTTTATTTATTAAGGATTATTAAATAAAACACGACATTTATATTATCATTAGTGTTTATTTTGAAATCCCACCTAGAAAACACCATAACCGTATTTTTTTAAGTTGCGTAAATAAGTCTGAACGAGTCCTTAAGCGGCCATCTTGCTTATATTTTGAGTTCGCGAGCGAGTCGAAAGCGCTTGGGCCCATCGCGATAATATTATTAAGAGAGGTGTTTTGTTTCGATTTATTTAACTACTTAAAGTTAATTATTCATAAAGATTCATGCATCATTTTAAAGGAAAAAACGTCTAGTTTGTTGTGCCATTGTTTAATTGGTAAAATAAATAGTATTTTTTCGTTGTGGTGTAAATGAATGCAAAATTCATGTTATTTCACCTTCAAGTTCAATATTTATACCTATTTTTAATACATTAAATTAAATTTTCAGACCTTAAAAAATATTTAGATATAATATGTAGTCTTCTATAAAATTTTCGTAGTATTTTTATTTACTCTAGGTATTATAGTTAAGAAGCTATAAAAGTTTTTTGATACACCCTGCGAGCGCGATACCAACCGAATCAGCGCCACGCGTAGTTGGACGGACAACGGTATAATTAATAATAGGTTTTAGGTCCGGACGTGTGAGTGGCTACAACATCTGAGCTGCAAACACTGCTAACAGTTATGACAGGAGATTGTGAAAAATGCTTACATTTTACATGAGGCTTACATTTTAATGCGATGAAAACTAAAGTAATGGTGTTTGAAAGAGATGTAGCCGGAAAGGATGTAAGAGTTTAAATTGATGGTATTGTAGTGCTGAAGCAAATAAGTGAAATTGTATATCTTGGTTGTATTTTTAGCAGGGATGGAAGGTCTACAGCGGATGTAGAAAGGAGAGTGTGTGCAGGAAATAATGTGAATGGAGCACTGGGTCAGCTATTTCAAACAGGGGTTTTGAGTCAAAATGCTAGACTAGCTTTGCATAATTCTGTGTTTATTTTACACTATCAGTATGGCGACAGGGACAGGTAAGGGTTTTTACCTCTTCGGTTATTCATCGTAGGGTAATGTAGAAGTTACCAGATTCTTGTCATTCTTTCTACATGTCCCAACCAGCGAAGCATGCCCTTTCTCATTTTAACATAAACATTTTCTTTCAGTCCCACTTTTTCTTGGGTATCAGTTATCAGTGTTACGAATGTGGTCAGCGAGCGTAACACCACAGATTTTCCGTAGCGCGCTAATTTCGACCGCATTTATCCTACTCTCATGCTTTTTCTGACACACTCAACTCTCGCTTTTGTAAAAGTTCGTAACAGTGAAATCCGAAAAAGAGTGGGATTCAGATAAGGTTTTGGTGTTAAAATGAGAAAGGGCACGCTCCGCTGGTTCGGTCATGTGGAAAGAATGTCCGATGAAAGATTGACAAAGCAGATATACCTACAATGCGAATGTGGATGAAATTAGGTACCCGGGGAGACCAAGGTTAACATTCCACGATCAAATTACTTGGGTGTTACGCGAAGGTGATGTCAAGGGTCTCCGAAATCGGCGTTTTCTACAAAAAGGTTAATACATGTGGAGACAGCGAAACAGATCTGCAAGGATCGTTAGATTTGACATTTGATACTCTCGGCCTACCTCGTAGGGGACTTGAAGTGAAGATATGTATGTATATGTATGTTCATATTCGTATTGTACAATAAAGATTAAATAAATAAATATTTCACTTAGTGAAGAAATTTAAAAACATGAATTTGTTTCTCATTGTCAGCCCGGGTCAATTAGTTAGCATAGACAATCTGCCTCCCTGCGAGGCAATAAAACAGATAAAACAAAGTCGGTTTTCACTGTCTGTCTATACATGCTTACATCTTTAAAACTATGCAAAGGATTTTGATGCGGTTTCATTTAATAGATAAAGGGATTTAAAAGAGAGATTTATGTTAATATTACAATATAAGTTTGTCCACTCGTGCGAAGCTGGGACGGGCTGCTAGTTATTATAAAAATAAACATAGTAACAAAAAAACACCAACGTGCGATGGAATCGTCACATCTCGATCATTAATGTCATGGCCAAATATTAAGACAATTTGATTGAGTTACGTCGTTGATTACAATTCACCATATTGTTTCCCTATATCAATATGGCTGACTTGATTTATTACAGCCATCAGGGTATGGATCATGTCGGATCGCACCGTACGTTTGTCACTAATGGGTGAATCGCTTATTCCTTTTATTGGTTATCAATACTTATCTGAATACTTTCAATGTTATAAAGTACTTTCGTAAACTCACAGCAATGTTTTGTGTCAGCTAAATAATAATGCAAAATGGAAAACCCCTACTTCAATTTTCATAATATAGCATCTAACACAAAAAATACATGTAGTTCTCTTCTTCTTTTTCTTTTATAAATATGGCTTTCGGTAGTTTTTCATGACTACTTTGCCTACGTCAAGTTATTTAATTAGTTATTCATTCCTATACAGTCATAAGTCACTATGTACAAAGTCATGTCAGGTCAGGGTCTTGAGTAAGGTGGTGGCTTCGTTACTCAAGCTCATCTAAGAGATTTGACGCCAGCGAGGAAATAGACGATATACTAATTTCTTCATGATTATTTCATTTGTCCACCTTCACTGAACAAAATTGATCTAATTCCCACCTAAATTAACCAATTTCACTCAATATAAACACGAAATTCAATAATAATGAAAAAAATTACGACCACCTTCATTCACGTTGGCGCTAAAACAACCCTTGTAGTTCCCTGAGAATTTACAATCTGACAGTATGTCTATATCTGAAGTAAGCTCTTTCAAATAAAAAAAATAATAATTGAACTTGTATCACAAGTAACAGACTTAAATAAGATTTTCAAGGACAGAACGACAAATTCTCTCTGCCCACTATTAGGGGATTTGACGTGAAGATAATTGATTTCGATTAATTTCCTGACGGTGGCTGATTAAGTATAACTTATACTAACTGCATTATAAAACTAAAGGGATATTAAATATCTATCTTAAGTTCACCGACTGATTTATTTAAACAAAAAATGGGAACAGAGAGCACCGAAGTAGTGAATGCAAAAATGGGTAAGGCAATGGTAGAAATCTACCAGTTTGTCTACCCAGATTGAGGATTAGGATATTTTTTCTTGTTACGAGACAGCGAATATGCAAAGCCCTCCTCGTGGTAAGAAATGTCTATAAACACTAGTATATATACTTACATATTATGTAGTGTATATACATATAGTATGTATACTATAGTGGGGTACTCTTCAAAATTGTAAGTTCACCGACATGATACAGGAACCTGATAGCTACTATATTACTCTACGATGAATAACTGAAGAGGTAACTTGCACACCATGCCTAACACTTCGGCCAGAGAAGAGGGACACACCTATAACATCTATAAAGTACGGTTGTTCCTGCACATCAGAAGAAACGTGTGCTTTTTGACTGTCTTGTGCCATAATAAAAGAAACTGGTGTAACTAGCACTACCATGAATAGCCGAAGTCACTGTCCTCTAATATGATAGGTGACGAAGTTATCGCCATCAGGCACATATTTAAACCCCGGCACCGTTGTTTTCAGTAAAAAATGTAAAAAGCACATTTTTATTGTTGTCTTATACCTGGAAATAAATCCAGAACTCTGTGGCTTAGCGATCCGGCATCGGACTTGACTTCTTGAGGTCACGGGTTCGATTCCAGGGTCAGGCAAAAAAAAATAGAAATTGTATATTTTTAGTTTTTTAATAAAAGCATGTTGCCCTGGATTTGATATGTTTCCGGTTGGCGACAGGCTTGCCACCTTCACATTGTGGGACTTTATGTCTTTGGCTAATCGTGGGTACCCTGGTTGTGCCGCTGCCTACCCCTTCGGAGATATGGGCGTGAAGCTACTTTCGCACTATATTTTATTGTTATTACGAGGAGGTCAATACAAACGTTGTATTATTGTTGTTGGTTTTTCTCCCATTTCCACTTAAAAGTAAAGCCGAGAAGATATCTTCAAATTTCAAAACTGTAACTAGTTAGACTGAAAATCTTAAGTCGATCTAACAGGAAATTGCTAAACTAAGCAAACTTTGAATTCGACGCGAAGGCAACTTTATACCCGCCGTGTCTATTTATCTTTCTTACGAATATAGATTGTAATAGAGCGGATAAAATAGGTTAGATTTCGAGTAACTACTACTCCTTACTAATGTTATAAACTAGATGATACCGCGGTAATGTCTATTTGATAGTAGGCAATTCTCTGAGAAAATCCGTGCTTTAATCAAAATAAAACGATGAATTTTGCAAGTTTCTGCCAAAAATAAAAAAGTATGAAAGAGCGACTAAACATGAAAGTTTGTGCATAATAAATGGATTGAACTTAATAGCCATCAAAGGCCTTAAACACTAAATTTTAAGAAAATACTTTTATTTAAAAATAAATTAAATTTTAAAATATTGGGGTTATAGTAAGAATACCAAAGGTGGTAATAGTTCGTTGCCAACCTGAGACCGGGGTGTTCAAGCAAAAAGTTGACATTGAACGATCAAATTGATCTGTTTTTTTTTTCCGTGGGTGGTGGCAAGTGTCTCCGAAACCGGTTTGTAAAACAACGGTGTGTATAAAAAGGGTAATGAATGTAAAGTACAGAAAGCTTGGCAGATCTGCAAAGATTGTAACATTTGGCACTGGATACTCTCTGCCACGTTAGATACTTGGCGTAAAGATTATTAGATATTTTTAATCGGTTCAGAAATGATAAAGAAATCGGTTAACATACATAAAAAATATAGGAGTCGAACCTACATTTTCTTTCAAGGTTGGTTAAAAATATACGTTTGGGCTTTTAATAATAAAAAAAGGTAAAAAGTATCTTCACGCCCATATACCCGAAGAGGTAGGCAGAGGCACAACCAGGGTACCCACGACTAACCGAAGATACTAAGTCCCACAATGTGATAGGTGGCAAGCCTATCGCCAACCGGGCACATATCCTATCCCTAGTAACATTTTTTTTATTAGAAAATTGGAAAAACCCAATTATCTTTTGTTGCCCGACCCGGGATTCGAACCCGGGACCTCACGCAGTCAAGTCCAACAACTGGACCGCTAGATCACAGAGGCGATTAATAATAACAACTTATATTCCAATATTATAAAGATAGCAAAAGCCAATACACATAACGTTTATTTATTATCATAACCTTAAGATCTAAAGCGTGAACATTTTCCCTATTCAAAGAGATTTGTTTGCGAAAGTGAGTTTATCGGTTACATAAAGGGAAATATAATTTCCTATACATCGGTACGGAACCCTGAGATCATTACCTTGTTATTGAGATCGATCTTCTTATAATATACTAACCTTTGCCTACCGTTTCACATATCTGAAAATTAAATATTGTAACGTACATAAGAAACATTTAGTTCTCAGCGACAGGCGGTGCTTGTGACGCATGTTTGTAATTCTACTTTTTTTTTAATTACTAATAGCTTAGTATAATTATTCTTAACTCACCAAATGGAAAGAAAAGTGAGTCAAATATAGAGTTGTTTTATACTCATACAAGTACTGGTCGCTGCTAGGGGCATGCACAGAGATTTCGGACATGGTAGGCATAGAAATTGTAAATAAAAATCTCAAAAGTATTAGTTATTCAGTTTAGTTTTGACCACGAAATGTTATTTGCGAAACATTATTTTTCTATATAATAACAGTACTTATTAAACGTTTTCTATTTTCATATCAGTACATAAACTGGGTCTAAGGTAGAGCGTTGGTGCAGAAAGAATAGTGTATGAAGGAAAAAGTGTATATTAAGCGATGGGTAAGCCACTTCAATGCGAGGTCTTGCGATAGGCCTTTAGACTCGCCTTGTACAATTCTGTGCTTATCCAAACGCCATTTCATGAAAGCGAGAGTTGGGTATCTCAGAAAAAAATTGAAAAAAAAAAGTCAAAAGGAGAATACTATGAGCAATCTGTGGCGTTTCACTAACATACAAAGTATGTGATTTCTAATTAAAAAAGCAAAATTAAAATCAGAGAAAGAGTGGGATTGAAAGAAAGTGTTGGTGAAAAAATAAAAAAGCTTGTTCTGTTGGTTGGATCATTTGGTAACTATGGCAGATGAAAGATTAACATAATAGATAGACATTGAGAATATGGGGATGTACGAGTAGGCGATCGGAGACTTACGTTGATATACCAAAATCAAATTGCTCGAGTATTATCCGAGAGATGTCAAGTTTCTCCGAAACCGGCGTGTTTGTATGAAAAGAGCAATGGATTTGGAGCTAGGTAAGTCTGTAGAAATCGTGACATTTTGCACTCGATACTTCACCTACCCGCAAGGGACTTGGCACATACAAATTTCTGTACGTTGAATCAAAAAGTATCTGGAATTTATTATTTGTTTTTGGTTCCAAATTCAAATGTTTGTTTTTTAGTTCTTGTTACATGGGCACAACTGTTTTCCACTTTGGTGCGGAGTTTTAAGTTTAGTGCTGTTTTGAGTTATATCATATTTTTTTTTTATAATAAAATGATAGGCAAACAACAAGACGGATTTCCTGATAATAAGAAATTCACGCCGCCTAGAGGCATCAAAGGTCGCCAACCTGAGGCCGGGATGTTAAGCCTCAAGCAAAAGTAAGTTTATCGGCTACCTTACCCTCCGAACCGGAACACGTCAACGGCAAGCATTGGACGTTATGGCGGCAGAAATATGCAAGGCGGTTGTACCAATCCGCGCGAGTCGCTGCAATACTCTACCACCTGGTAGGATTTCACGGTGTTAGTGATGGTAAGCCGATGCTCGCCTTTTACGAGCTGCCTGGCAGGAAGGCAGATGGTCTATTATGCAAAGGAGCCCGGAGCAATACGGGGATTTAGTGTAAATTGCGAATTTCAAAATGGACAAAAACATCGAACAAAAAGTTGGTCTTACCCCCAATTAATTTCGTGTTCGGAGTTAATGAAAATAAAGAAGGGTTACGGTGAATCGAATTTATCACAAACTCATACTTACGAGTGGTACAAAGTGTTTGAAAGCATTCGAGATTCAATGGAAGATTTGCCTCGTTCTGGTAGGTCATCAACTAAAGAACATCGCAAAAGTGTAGAAAACAGTGATTGAAAATTCTCACTCAACTTTGAGAGACAATCCGATGATGGTTTTTAATGTAATGTGCCAGCCATCAATAAGCTATTATATTCGCTCTTCATCATCATCATCATCATTTCAGCCATAGGACGTCCACTGCTGAACATAGGCCTCCCCCGTTGACTTCCACTTCGACCGGATGGAAGCGGCCTGCATCCAGCGAGACCCAGCGACCCCCAAAAGGTCGTCTGTCCATCTCGTGGGTGGTCGTCCTATGCTTCGCTTGCCGGTGCGTGGTCTCCACTCGAGAACTTTTCTGCCTCAACGGCCATCAGTTCTCCGCGCTATGCGCCCCGCCCACTGCCACTTCACCTTGCTTACCCGGCTGGCTATGTCGATGAGTTTCGTTCGCCTGTGGATCTCCTCATTTCTGAATCGATCTCGAAGGGAAACCCCGACCATAGCCCGCTCCATAGCTCGCTGTGGACAACCTTGAACTTGTTTATCAGGCCCACAGTAAGAGACCACGTCTCGGTGCCGTAGGTCATCACTGGTAACACACACTGGTTAAAGACTTTTGTCTTGAGACACTGAGGTGTTTCGGACGAAAAGACGCTACCCAATTTCCCGAACGCTGCCCAATCGAGTTGGATTCGTCGATTTACCTCTTTCTCGAAGTTAGACCTACCTAACTGGACCGTTTGTCCAAGTTATGTATATTCGTCGACAACTTCGAGGATCGCCTTCCCAACTGACACTGGGGTGGGCGCTACATGGACATTCCACATGATTTTCGTCTTGTCCATGTTCATCTTAAGGCCCACCTGCCGGGAAACACGATTGAGGTCTTTGAGCATTGTACTAAGGTCTTCCAGCGATTTCGCCATTATGACTATGTCATCGGCAAATCGAAGCTGAGTGATGTACTCTCTGTTGATATTGATGCCCATTACTTTCCACTCCAGAAGCTTAAAAGCGTCCTCCATTGCATTGGTGAATGGTTTAGGAGATATAACGTCTCACTGTCTTACACATCTCTGCAATGGAGTTGCCTCTGTGCTCTGATCTTGTACTCGGACAGACATAGTGGCGTTGTTGTACAAACACTTCAACACTTCGACATAGCGAAAGTCAATGCGAATGCGATGTTCGCTCTTGGGAGCTGCCAAAAACAACCTTATTGCCAAAAGAGAACGTCGCTGCAATCTCAAGGTAGCTGATAATCACCATTTCGGTTATCTACTTTGATTTGTATAAAAGACAAAATGTTATTACAGTGGGACAAATGTTTATATTGCACATAATTATTAAAAACCTAACAAAACTTAATTATGGGCCGAGACAAAAACGACAACTTTATGACATAGTAGCGGCCCGGTACGTGTTTCGCTACGTATAAACTGAAATATGAAAAAAAATATATTGGAACATCAAATTCATTTATTCAAACAAAACATATGTTATTAATTGTTATCTATTTTAAAACTTAATCCAAAACATTGGGATAAACAATATTTTTTATTTTTCCATTTTGAACATGAATAAATAAACTACTGGGAGTACCGACTCTGGAACAGGCAACATTAAGTTGGTCATGTTAAAAACATGATTTATCGAAATTCACACCTCAAACGTCAAGTGTTTGCCCTTGGGCATTGTGAATGGGCATCACAAATGACAAACGCACAGGATAAACGATATGAAACACCGACGGCTCGTTTTAAACAATATGTTTAAAAATATGAACACAAAGCTGACAATTTGCACGAAGCTCGTCCAATAACAAATGACCGCATCAATAACATAGCACCTCCCATGTTACCCCCCCATCTGAAAAAAAAGCCAATTTGACTAAAACATATCCATTAACAAAACGATCTGCCACTTATTAAATTCATTTTTTATGATATTGGAAGGCAAACAAGCAGACGTATTTCCTGATGGTAAGAAATTCACGCCGCCTAGCGACACCAAAGATGGTAATGGTGCGTTGCCAACCTGAGGTCAGGTTGTTAGGCCTCGAGCAAAAGTAAGTTTACCGGCTACCTT
>NJDC01000457.1:0-11562 GCA_002245475.1 Calephelis virginiensis
TTGCAGTGACTTATCATGGTTAGTAATGGAAACAAATTCATACATTGTAATATGTTCTCCCATTAATAAAAAAAATAATGTAAGATTACACATTTGCTATTTTGTTTTCTATATTTCACAAAATTTATAAATTAGTTTCGATTTAACCTCCTATTTGTGCGCTGGCTGATTCTGATTCTAATAATTAGTTAATAATTTAGAACGCTATATAAACGCTCAAATAAACGCCTTTGTAAGGATAATCAAATTACACGAACGATTTTAAATTAGAATCTTTCTAACGATGTTTGCTTGGTAACTTTATCAACGTGATTAATTAAAAAAAGCGCAACAACGAAAAGCAAACAAACTACCTCCTATGAGAATAGAGAGCGACTGCGACTCGAGTAATTGCTTTCACATCGTGAAACAGGGACGTCGCTTTAATTAGGTGGTTTGCTACCTGAAGTTTTAATTTTTATAATGTGGGTAGGTATACAGCTAGCTCATTGGTATGAACTTAAAATGTACGTATAGTTTTGTTTTAATTTATTATTTCAATAATTAGATCAACCTAGTTGGATGGAAGTTGCATTACCTGAGCAATTACATGATTTTCACGCAATAAGATTTTATCTTCTGGTTTAATGACATGCTTTTTATTTTGTGGCATTTATTTTATTTGAAATAACTATAAGCACATTATCTACTTAAGTTTTTAAATTAAAGGTACTCTTAATTTAGAGAACTTCTAAAACTTATAAAATCGAATAACTGGCAGTTAGTGAATTTCATTAATCTCAGTACAATACTTGATGAAATCTCCTGAATGTGCTTCAAGTTATGTTTTAACTTAGGTATATTAAAAATATTCAATATACAATATATAATTTAAAAAAGCGATTACTTTCCATCGGGTGAAAAAAAAATCCATGGAACTGACTGACTATATGATGATAGATGGAAACCAGTTGCATATATAGAGTAGAAAGAAAAAAATATGTATTGTTGTGTAAATAATTGTGGAAATGAAAAACTTTAGGTAGTTCTTTCAATTGAAGCTATGGAAGCAAAATTTTCATTTGCACTTGTAAATCTAAAATCTATATATTCAATTGATATACTCATGGAAAACAAATACTACTGTAAAACTAAAAAAAACTGTAAAAGTAATTCACACTGATATTGTAATAACGAATTAAAGAACCATTTACTAACGATTAGTTTCTACGAAATGTTACTATTGAAAACAAAAAATAAAATACGTTTTACATTAAGTTTTAAAGATCATACACACACACATTTATTATGTATGTGAACAAAGCTTAATTTATTTACGAATAAGCGTAGCAAAATACAAAAATGTAAAACTATAATTACTTTTCTTGAAATATATCGGCAATGAGTGCGCACGAAAATTTATGGAAAAGCAATTAGTGTATGCCAGTATCAACTATAGCACAGGTACGCTGCTGTGCCGGCTAAAAATGCAATTATGATACCCGTACATATACAGCGCGGCGGGCGAAACGAATCCGATATTTGGTCATCGGTCAAACTATTTTACGATACACCGCACGAAATCGAATACGGTATTGAATTGATGACAACACACAAGCTATTGCTTGCGCTGTTTTCTGCGGTTGAAATTTCATATTTACAATATTTTTTAGACTTTTAAAACATTGAGAAAAATTTGTTGCATCCTGAAATTATGTTACTTCTTAAACTTCAGAATTCCAAGTTTCATTACTTGATAATATCAAAAATCAAATAATTTTTATACACTTTTATAATATTTTGAAAATGATAACGAAGATGGGACTCAGTATCTTCCGCTAGTCGTGGGTGCTCTAGTTGTGCCTTTGTTTACCTCTTCGGAGAAATGGGCGTGAAGATACTTTATTTTATAACGAAGATAATATTAGAGTTAAATAAATTTTGATGAAAAAAATACAATGCATTATTATTGTTTGTCGAAGGATTAGGCAATTAATGCCACCACCACCAGGTGTTCACCAGGATAGGGTTTGATTATAAGACAGGCATTTGTATGATAAACACTGACATCTGACCCCCGTGTTGGTCTGGATCCTCAGAGTAAAATAAACCTTTTGCCAGGCAGGTCGTAAGAGACAAGCAAAGGTCATTTTCAACAAGACCACTGGTGGTTCTAGTGCTGTGTAGCAACTTGCCCGGATAAGGATCCGCCACCTTATTCCTGACGCTATATTGATTGTCACGTTCTGGCCTGACGGATATGGCAGCCGGTAGATTTGCACAATTGGCCTTACATCTCGCCCTTACGTCGGCGACGTACCTATAATATTTATGGTGTCTATATGCCACGGTTGCCATTTTCCATTTGGGGACCCATCTGCTTGTTCGCTGATCTTTCACAAAAGAAATTTGATGAACATATTATATGTATTTCTATAATTTGATGATAATTAAACTTACTTCAGCCTATATATTAGGTATATGTGACAAACATACATAACCTAAGCCTGTTTTTTTTTGCTTGCCTTAAGAACGTAATGTTGTAAATAAACAAAATAAATGTTTAAAATAAGATTACAAAATAAAAGTCCAGGTAAAGACTTAACACTTGGTTGGCATCGGCCGACCGACGCCTCTCGGTCATAAATCTCGGATACTGCCCTCTGCGGTACTCGACTAACTACATCCATTTATTTTCACCGACTCTGATTACATGGCTACAAACATACAGGACGATAATACTGAATTATTGATACATCTTAATCCGATACTTTACTGGTAACATTTTTATTTATAGAACTGCTATTTAGTGTGACCACTGAAAATTAAATTGCCTTAACTACTTTTTTATCAGTGGTACATTTTATGGAAAATAATCAATAAAATGCACTAAACGTCAAATTAGCGATACTGCTTACTGAACAAATAAGTTATATGTCAGTTGAAATAAAAACCAATATTAAACACATAGTCGACAAAATTATCTCTACATGAGCATCCGAGCCATTTCATTCAATTTAGAATAAAAATTAAACAAAATACATAATTTTTTGTAGTAAACACTAGGTTGGTTTATTTGATTCCAAATAAGTACTGAACGTTAAACTAAAACAGTTTTTTTATCTTTAGTTTCAAATGCTGTAAAAAGCGAAGCCGGTTGACTATAGAGTTACGAAAAGTATTGAACAAAGTGTATAATGGACAAGTACAAAAAAAGTGTGTATACAATGAAATTCTACCAAATGACGACGATAACAAGTATATATTCTATTAAACAAAATACAAATGATGAATCTAAAAAATAATTATATTAAATCTTCGCTAATTATTATCAATAAAAAAACACAAAATATCAAAATGTATACATAAAAAAACGTAATCAATTAACTCGTACACTAATTAAACGTCAGGATAAGGTTGAGTTGACCTTTCAGATTCATAGCGTGCAAATAGGGAGCGTCGGAGGTTGACTCAGCTCTTCATTCCCCGTGTTTTGAATGCGCGCCCCTCTTATGTGCCGCTTGTTGTTTTACTCTGAGTATCTGCATTAGTGTTGTAGATAAATTACTAAATTACTCTCATGCATACTGTAGATTGGAAAGAAAAACAGAGATCTAACAAATGTTAAGGGAAAACGAATAACCGAATTATTATTCATTCTGAAAAGCTATTCGTAGTTGATTTTTTTGAAACTAACGAATAACCTGAAGTAACCTTTGTAACATGTTAGTAGTAACCTTTTTTATGGAACAAATTAGTGGACAAGCACACGGAACGGACGGCTCTCCTGATTATAAAATACAAACGTGGCTTAAATGTATAATGTAATGATGTAATAAGGTCGTCGCTGTCCCGTGGCTAGATTAAAAGGTCGAATGTAAAGTTTTTCCGTATTGGTCGGGGCTTCTTTACAGAATAGATCTTCGGCCTGCCTGCCAGACGGCTCGTAAAAAGCGAGCATAGGCTTACCATCACCAACACCGTGACATCCTACTAGGTGGTAGAGTTTCGCAGTGATTTGCCCGGATTGACGTGTTCCGGTTTGGAGGGTAAGGTAGCCGATAAACTGACTTTTGCATAAGGCCTAACATCCCGGCCTTAGGTTGGCAACGCACCATTACCACCTTTGGTGTCACTAGGTGGCGTGAATTTCTTACCATCAGAAAATTCATCTGCTAGTTTGCCTTCCATTATCATAAAAAAACCTCTTCGCAACCCAATACCCCACAAACAGACATAATGATGACATGACTAGTATTTGTAATGACACTTGTGATAAGCTGAAACTATTCCAATCATTTATAACGGAAATAGTCGTTAAAGGCAGAGACATAACTGTTTCACGATTTTGAATTATCTTTTTGTATGAGAAATTATTTAATGTTGAGCCCCAGCTCGTTCTAAGAAAACGTTTATTATTAAATATTCATTCGTTGCTGTCTCACAAGAAATTCAATTTTGGTGACGGCAATCGAATGACCTTTATCTATGCAGAGAAGGTCTTTTTATTTGATGGGCTTGTTGGAGACCTCTCATGAAATACGTAGACTAAAGCAAAATATGGACATACCGATAATTAAAAGATTTTAAGACAAATGAGCAAATAATTCCTTACAATAATTCGTTACTTGTTTAGTAGTTTTAAAAAACACAATCTCCTCGTCTCTGTGGTCTAGCGGTCCAAATGTTGGACTTGACTGCATGTGGTTCCAGGTTCGATTCCCGGGTCGGGCAAAAAATAAAAAATTTGGTTTTTCCAATTTTCTAATAAAAAAATGTTGCCTGAGATTATGGATACGTGCCCCGTCGGCGATAGGCTTGCCACCTATCACATTGTGAGACTTAGTGTCTTCGGCTAGTCGTTGGTGTCCTGATTGTACCTCTGCCTACCCCTTCGGTGATATGGGCGTGAAGATATTTACCTACTATAAAACGCAACCTTTTCGATGCAATAATAAGGTACGATGAAATAATAAAAATGAAATAAACCAAAATAAGTTATAATTCTTTGGTAAATGTGACGAATGAAACACAAGTAATTTAATCAATTAAGATTTAAAATAAGCTAGAAAAAAGATGAAAAGCGGCAATTTGCGAAGCGAATTCATGTTAAAGTTAACTGTTATTTGTGCCTAAACCACATTTTTAAATATATTATATTTTTTTACATTATTGATTAAAAGAAATATACAGTATTGAGTTAATATAAAATCAGAACAAAGTGCAGAATATTTTTATTAAAAACTTAATTAAACAACTGCAATCGTGTTCTTTTTAAAGACATAAAAAATCCAAGAAAAGGGCACTATGCCAAAGAATTTCTATCGTAAATCTTAAGAAAACTGTTTTAAAGGCTTAAACGTTCATATAAAAGTGAATAGAAATTTCTCATTATCTTTTCTTACTTCAAAGAATATGTTGTATAATTTGAAAGGTGTACATATATTATTAATCATTTTTAAGGCAATTACAATATTTTTTGTTGAAGCTTATTATTTTAAGTCAAATGAAGAAGCACTTTTTTGTTCGCTTGCATAATTGTTTTACATATAAAAGGGTGAAACATTTAAAGAAAATATTTTTTTAATAATTTACACGCCGCTGCAGTCTTCCACAATGTAAAAATCGCCACATGTGAGACGTGGCGGTTGTATCGTTGCTACTCCAACCAATAATTTGAAAATACTTTTTAGTCGTGTCTTTAACTAGGTTGTTGACCAATCTAAGAGGCAGAAAGCCCTTACATTTTAAGTTGCCAACCATCCCGCAATATGCGAGACGTCCCGTTTCTGAGAACCTTAACGACACATTCATTCATTCATTCACGACTAAAGATATATGCGAACTGCTAAATATCCCGCTTTTCCCAAATCAAGTACGCATGCATATACCTGTTCTTAAAATTAAAAATAATTTTGTCAAATCTCAAGAAAATTACAACCTCTTGTAAATTACACCATTTTGCCGACTATTATCAAACGACCCTTAAGTAGGTTCTAAATTTGACAGTGTATTTTTTTGTATGATTGTTTCGCGATTACTCGGCCACTAGAGACCTATTTTGGTGCCTATTTAGAAAGATAGGTCATGATTCCGAGATGGTGCCGTAATTAGGTTTAACATAAACCGATACACTTAATAATTCAAAAAAATGCATTATTGAGTGTAAGCCATTGTTTTAACTTTTAATAGCAAGATGTTGATAAAATTCATTTGCTATCTTTCGAAAAAAAGTGAAATCACATTACCCAATGAAACGGTTGGAGATGCTTTGCAGCTTTATATATAATAAAGTACTTAATCACTTTCGAAACTTCGTATAAATTAAAGTAAAATACATTTTTGGTCTCATCTGCGATCATAAGTTTTGGCCAGGCTGCACCAACGTAATTATTCATATTACATTCAATAACCAGCAATATTATATTAATCTGAAATTATCTCGCTGTGAAAGCATCTCGTATAAACTAGCGTGTTGAATATTCATCACATTTAGATAGAATGGGGCGATAGACCCACATCAGAAAAACATCAAAAATGCATCAAGCGGAAACATCCGTCTATATTGTAGGAACAATATTGTGTCTCGACTCTCGGCCATTGTGCTTAGCCAATGATCTAAATATTTGTTTTACTTTTCTCTTTTCGTGAAAAAGTTTTTTCCTAGGTATATTTTATCCGTACTAACAGTAAAATGTGAAATTTGGCTTAAAGTATACGTATATATAAATATATATATGTAGTTGCCTCAGGTTGGAAACTCTATTTACTTGTTTGATATATGATTTCTGTATATCCGTAATTTCGAATTGAAAATTAATTATGACAAATTTTTAAACCAGGTGGTCAATCTATACCTGACAGGTCACCTGTTACCTATTCATATGACACATGTGATTAAACAGACTTTGTTTCAACTAAATTGATTTTTTTTTCAAGTTTAAAATTAAGTACAGTTTTGTTTCAATTAAATACAGACGTTTGTTTAATTATTACTCTACAATGGGTTGTCAGTTAAAATCGTTAAATGTACAATTTTATAAGAGAACTTGAAGTAGATTCTAAAATATTTTCTTATACCTTTTAAAACGAACAAATTAAATGAATGATGAACGCAATTAATAAGATACTCCAGAACAGACTATAATTCCACTGGCAAGATTTTAATTTAATTAACACTGTTCTTTCAGTGCAACAGAATAACGCAAAATAAAATTAATTTACGGAAAACATTACTTCTGCGAATTCGTTAAGAGTAAACAAATTGCCAGAGCTCACCCCACGACGTGACAACGACCGCTCACTCAATGTTAATGAGAGGTCACCGCAAGCGGGCGCCTCACCTTGCGGATTTTTGTTTAGTTTACTCGAGTTTTGTTACTAATGTCTGCTGTTCATATTTCTGTTTCAACCCAGGCTAAAGTAATAATTTATTTCTTTTAAGGTGTACTGTAGAAAATGAGCAAAAACTACTAGATTTTAGCTCACTATTTAACAACTTCCTCTTGCTCAATGTTATGAGAGTTCACCGAAAGCGAGGAGCCTGCAAGGAGGAGACACCTTGTAAATTATTGTTTAGTTTACTAATGTCTGCTGTTCACATTTTAGTTTCAACTCAGGCTAAGGTATTAATTTCATTTAATGTTTACTGTAATAATAAGAAGAAGCTGCTAGAGTTTATCTCACTATTGCAATACTGTCGCTGACTCAATGATAAGTCACCTTGAAGATTGTTGCTTATTTTAATAAATAGTATTGTAGATTTTTGTTATTTTGCTTATGTCTGGTGTTAAAAAAGGATTTACTGGAATAAAAGAGCAAAAACTACTACTGCCTTGTAAATAATTAAAGATCAAAGAAAACCAAAGCTTATGTCGACATTAAACTCTGTGTTACAGTTTAAGTAAAATTTGAAATTGAAGTACTCGAGTCTGTGTTTATTTACCAAACAGTTAGGGTTCTTTGACAATGTCCGCTCACTCAATAACAATGAACCTCTTATTCGGGAGTGGGTTTCTGATCTTGTGATTTTTTGTTCATTTTGTACGAGCTTTGGTAGTTACTAATTCTTATTTTCTTATTTAAGTTAAAAATTGGGATCTTCTATTTAATTTATGTGTTAATCCGTGCTTATTTCATAATATTACGAATACAAAGATCCATTACTCAACGTTAATGAGAATTTACCTTAAGCCCTGACTTGCGTGTGAGGTGTGAAATAATAAGTAGCATCAAGATTGTAAAGAGACGAAAACTGGAAATGAAAGAAACTAGTGACCTATCTTAATTTCTGATATACTTCGCTACAGTAAAAAAAATATATACATCGCTTATCTTACTAATAAACGTACCTAGGTTATATTACTCCAAAGTTTAAATATATTTTCATACAATATAATCTACAATACATAGTCTACAATATAAGCTATAATTAGCGCGTCAAAACAGGAAAGCCGGTGCATAGTGAATGGATTGGATTTACCAGAAGTAACGGACCCCAAATATATCCAGCTCCACACAAGACACACCAACAAACTGTTTTGTTAGCACTAACAATACCCACAATAAAATTATTAGATTAAGAATATATTTATTTAACATTCCCTATACAAAGATTCTTGAGACCTGTCTATATGAAACTTAAAACTGCCACCGTTTTGGAACGCGGCTATTCACTGAGACTATTTGACGAAAAAACTCAGGAGCTAATTTTTTTTCTTATGAATCTAATTTACAAAATTATGTAGCATTATTTAATATTATGTAGTGATTGGTATGAGGAGCAATGAATCCCAAGCATTTCTGTCTTTTATATATTCTGAAATCTTATAATAAACCTTACCATACAACTTAAATTAAGTACATTTTTTAAATATATTAAATGCTAAGTCTTTAATACTACAGAAAACTCTATGGCAAATTTTATAATTACATTTGGATTTAAGTGTGCGTTTCTGCAAAGTAACCCCTCCTTCTCGCAATTAATAAAATTTAGTGTCAACTTAAAACTTGGTGTATTTAAGTCTATGTTTATTGATAAGACGGTTAAAGTGTATGGTCAACCCAAAGTTGCGTTGCTTGTTGTGTTACTTGATTTCTAAATTCAGTAACTATCACTACTTTGTCTTACCTTAATTTTCGTTATCTGTAATGTTTATTATGTCATAGTAACCATGGACAAGTTATTCATACCACAAAAATTAATACTTCTCACTAGCAGTATTAATGAGAAATTTATCTCCATTTTATTAACTAAATATTAAAATGGAACAACGATGTGGATGGACTTATAATATACATTCTATCTAAACAGATTAGAAAGTAATTTTTACAGGTTTGAACTTTTCAAGTAATTTGTGTTAAACAACCCTCAAAATTGTTGAGAAAATAAATGAATAGTTGTTTTCCAACTTAATAATTCAGATATTTTTAATGCTTTAACATTTTAAGACGCAATAGTTTTAATGTTTTCAATGAAGCTGTATTTTTTGCCTTTTTTTTGTAAGTCATTAGTGACAAGACCAATGAAGATAGTTCGTTTGTGCAGCAACTTTCTCGGGTAGGAATATACTGTATTGTATTTAATTGTTCCTGTCTCTTAAAGCCGTAGATTTTTATTTATTTATTTAAAGAAGGCAAACAAGCAGAAATATTTCCCGGTGGTTAAAGTTTTACACCACCTAGAGACACCAAAGGTAATTATGCCAAACTGAGACCGGGATGTTAGGTCTTGAGCTAAGTAAGTTTACCGGCTACCTTATCCTCTCAGCTGGAATATGGCACCGGCAAACACTGATGTTATGACGGCAGGAATAGGACTTATTATAGGAATAGGATTATTTGTTTGCTGTCTTATCGGATAAAAACAATTTCATGACTATATGTTCCTGTTGGGTAATTATGTATACGTATTTTTATTTTAGCACTTGCCCTGTGCTTGGGATAAATTTTCTATAAATTTTAAAGAAAGAAAAAATTTCGCCCCACGCACGCGTTAACGGGTTAGAAGGGAATTAAAAATTTCGCCACGGGACTTGAATCCTCAGTAGCCCAATCGGTTAAAGCATTCGTCGGCTTGAGACGAAAGGTTACAGGTTCAAATCCTGTCTGGGGCGAAATTTTTTCTTTCTTTAAAATTTATAGATAATTATGTATAATTTATTGACTGAATTGTGACTGTTGCATCTATTCATATGTTTTAAAAAAGACAAGGAACTTATCATAGTAAATAAAATATTTTAGACAAAATTGAAATGAAAGTTTGCTTATACAAATACGAGTACATCTGTTCCTTTCTCGATATTGTTTTGCAGACCAAGATACAAAATGCAATCTCAGTGCTACAAACGGCAGTATTATTCAAAATATTACAGCGAGCCACGTGTGTACGCTACAATGATTATTACTTCTTAGGCGAACACAATAACAGCGGGTAAACTGAAACGGCATCCAGCCAAATATGGCCTCAAACACTGTGTTTTGGAATGAAGAAGCAAAACATTTATCCGCTTTATAAACTGTCGTCGTCTTCACTCGTAGTTTATGTCTGATAAGAAAGAAGTCGTTTTGCGGAAGGTAGTTTTTTGCATGAATTGTAACCTCTGCAACGTCTGTTAGCAAGCTAACTAAGGTCGCTAATCGGAGGTAGGTAATTTAAAACATTTCAAGTTGAACTGTAACAAGCGCAACGCCTCAATAGGTACTTTTAAACGAACTACGAATAGTTACACATTTTTAATTCGTTGATTATTCTAAACTTAGGAATCAGGAATTAAAATGTTACACAAAATACTAAGCCTAATAAGTTATCAGCCAATTTACTCTTGTAAATTTTTAAACATTTTTTAACCGGGCTTAATTGGCTTCATTTCATTTAATCTTAAACAATGAGACTCACGGTCGTGCTCATAAATGTCATTTTTTAAACAACCGTTAAATCAACATTTTCTATAAAAAATTGTGACTTAATGTCAGATTAAATGTAGAGGTGGAGCAAATGAGTGAAATTGTTCATCTCGGTAATGCAAAAATGCTTTCAGCATTATACTGTGGTAAACTAAGACAAACAGACAGAAGGTATACTGTGAATATGGAAAAGAGAGTGTGTTTGCAGCAGTGATGGATGTATGCTACCTCAAAGCAAAGTATAGAGTCAGGGTGCTGGATTCATTTTGCATGATTCTGTGCTTATGCCAACGTGAATTGAATTCTTACTGATTTTGTAAAAAGAAGCATGAAATATATGGCAGTTACAGACATAAAATGCGAATGTGGACGTCAAGTACCTAGGGAGGCCTAAATTAACCATCCATGATCCAATCACAGGATGTTTGCAAGAGTCTTCGAAACTAAAGTGTTGGTGTGAGAAGAACGAAGATCTTGGAGGATACTGGTCAGATCTATAGGAATCATGGCAATTAGCAGTCGATGCTTCTTGCCTTCCGCCAAGTGGCCTCATTTCGATCCAGGGGTATTATTTTAAAATTAAATACAATCGCCTCTATGGTCTAGCGGTCCAGGTTTTGGCCTTGACTTTATGATGTCCCGTGTTCGATTCCCAGGTCGGACAACAAAAGGATAATG
>NJDC01000457.1:12348-41505 GCA_002245475.1 Calephelis virginiensis
AGTTATCAGCCAATTTACTATTTTAAATTTTTAAACATTTTTTAACCGGGCTTAATTGGCATTTAATCTTAAACAATGAGACTCACGGTCGTGCTCATAATTGTCATTTTTAAACAACCGTTAAATCAACATTTTCTATAAAAAAATGTGACTTAATGTCAGATTAAATGTTAACTGTAGAGGTGGAGCAAATGAGTGAAATTGTTCATCTCGGTAATGCAAAAATGCTTTCAGCATTGCTAAAAAGCAAGGATGGAAGGTATTCTGTGAATATGGAAAAGAGAGTGTGTTTCCAGCAGTGATGGATGTATGCTACCTCAAAGCAAAGTATAGTGTCAGGGTGCTAGATTCATTTTGCATGATTCTGTGCTTATGCCAACGTGAATTGAATTCTTACTGGTTTTGTAAAAAGAAGCATGAAAGTGATATACTATATATTTCATGTAGCGCTCTCATTTGGACCGCCCAAATGAGAGCGCTACATGAAATATATGGAGTTACATACATAAAATGCGAATATGGACGTCAAGTACCTAGGGAGGCCTAAATTAACCATCCATGATCCAATCACAGGATGTTTGCAAGAGTCTTCGAAACTAAAGTGATGGTGCGAGAAGAATGAAGAACTTGGAGGATACTGGTCAGATCTATAGGAATCATGGCGATTAGCAGTCGATGCTTCTTGGCTTCCGCCACGTGGCCTCATTTCGATCCAGGGGTATTATTTTAGAATTAAATACAATCGCCTGTGTGGTCTAGCGGTCCAGGCGTTGGCCTTGACTTTGTGATGTCCCGTGTTCGATTTCCGGGTCGGACAACAAAATGATAATGTGTTTTTTTCCAATTTTATATTAAAAAATGTTGCTTGAGACGAATGAATTGATTTGACTTGATGTATGTGCCCGGTTGGCGATAGGATTGACACCTATCACATTGTATGACTTAATGTCTGGCTAGCCGTGGGTGTCCTGGTAGTGTCTCTGCCTCCATCTTCGGGATATCGGCATAAAAATACTTTATTAAATACACACGTCACAAGTACCTACTTACATTATGATCTAAGTATGTAAAAAAACGATTTTAAAACCATTCACAGCGAGGGACTTGCCGTGAAGATATGTACTTTCTATTTTACACCAGTACTTTCTTTCAGTCTAAATTATAATCGTATAGCCACAACTATTTTGATTTCACGAGAACATTTCAAAAAATAAGTCATTAAGAAATTCTCGAATCTTCCAAGATCTAAACACAAATTACTTAGTGCACTATTTACGTAATTTGATTTTAAGCTGAAATTGAGTAAGGAATCCGTAAATCTCATAAATAGTGCGGTGAGAGGGTTAAACTAATATTAACCAGCTTGTATCACAAACCGCAAGATCATGAAAATGTACCTACTCGATCCCCCTTTGGTGTACCACGGATAACTTACATGTTTGGCTTGTGTACATTATTTATTATTAGCTATATTTCGGCTTATGTTTAACAAACGTGCCTGATGTAACAACAAGGGATAACTGGTAAAAACCATCATAATAATTTAGATCATTTATATTTTAGATCTATGGTTTAAAGTTTAGACTATTTTAATCGTGAAGCTATAAACTACTACGGGTGTTTACTATCCTAACAAAGAACTGAAATTATTTCCAAATATTGCTAGCTCTTTTTTATGTACGGGCCTCTCTTTCAGATAGCCTTGTTAAGTCAATTAACAAAGCCAAAATGTATGAGGGCGGTACATAAAAAATAGTTAACAATATTTGGAAATAACATCAGTTAGCGAAGAAAATTAAAATAATGGTGTTTGAAAGAGACGTATCCAGAACTTTGTAGTTGATGATGTAGTGCTGGAGCAAGTAAATGAAATTGTATACCTTGGTTGTGCTTTTAGCAGGGATGGAAGGTACACCGCGGATGTAGAGAGGAGAGTGAGTGCAGGGAATAATTTGAATGGAGCGTTGGGTAAGCTATTCCAAAGCGAGGTTTTGAGTCAAAAAGCTAAAATTCTAAAATTCCCAACGTTATTGTATGGAAGCGAGAGTTGGGTATGTCAGAAAGAGCATAAAAGTATGATAAATGCGTTCAAAATGAGAGCGCTACGGAAAATCTGTGGTGTAACGCTCGCTGACCGCATTCGTAACAGTGAGATCCAAGAAAGAGTGGGATTGAAAGAAAGTGCGAAAAAAATGCGAAAGGGCACGCTCTGCTGGTTCAGTCTTGTAGAAAGAATGACAGATAAAAGATTGACAAAGCAGATATACAATGCGAATGTGGATGGATGTAGGTACCCAGGGAGACCAAGGCTGACATTCCACGATCAGATCACTCGGATATTATCCGAGGGTGGTGTCAAGAGTATCCGAAACCGGCGTGTTTGTATGCACCCTCTGCCTACCCCGTAAGGTACTTGACGTGAAGATATGTATGTATGTGTGTGTGTTTGTGTGTGTGTGTGTGTGTGTGTGTGTGCGTGCGTGCGTGCGTGCGTGCGTGCGTATGTATGTATGTATGTATGTATGTATGTATGTATTTATGTATGTATGTAACATCAGTTGGTGTATCCTTCAATAAAAGGATATTTTCAAGGATTTACTATGCTCTAGATTGACAATGTGACAGAGTTGCAGCATACTAACGTGAACATCAGAGCGACATAGACCGACGAGACCATTCACGTACACACGTAACGTTTTAGATGATCAAAACAAAATTGGAAAAAAATAGATTTGATGTGATAGTATAACTTTTATTAGAAGTGATTGGTCACAGTTACAAGTGTTATAAATAAATGGACCTCACCCAGGAAAGAAAAACCTTCACAATTTCACATTTAGCTATGTTTCATTCCATTGTTTAACTCATAAATGCATGACTGTTGTATAGTTATTACATAAATTTTATACATGAATTTATTGAAATAATGATCAAGTTTTATCACAGGAATAAAATAAAAGTTTAAAAATTATACACGGGAATTCTTGCTTTTTAACACATAGGTTTATTATAATATCCATACAATTTTGTCCATGTTTTCCATTATCATGGTTAAACAAGTTGTATATTTAAAGTTTACAACGTCTTATTCTATTTTAATTTCTATTTTCTTAAGATGGTGGAAGGCAAACAAGCAGCGTTATTTCTAGGGGGTAAAAAATAGCTACCGTGTACATGCTGCCCATAAACAGCAAAAGTGTTAAATGTGCGATGCAAAACATAGG
Organism: Calephelis virginiensis; assembly: GCA_002245475.1. NCBI lineage: Eukaryota > Metazoa > Arthropoda > Insecta > Lepidoptera > Riodinidae > Calephelis > Calephelis virginiensis. Next base: position 15,573 of record NJDC01000457.1, read on the forward strand.
CTGAGATGTTAAACCTAAAGTACCACTTAATTTGCTTTAGCTTAACAGAAGTAGCACGATAATAACGAGCACAAAAGTTATGACAGCAATAGCAATTAAATCTTTTGCTACCAATTTGAGCAAATCTCTACCACCTCGTTAAAGATGACGAAGGTTGTTGCGTTGGTGTTCCCAAGAGGACTACGATAATATTGAGCACTAATGCTAAAACTACAAGAGTTGATAAGGAGAGGATTTGAGCGATACTAATCCGGGCCAGTCTCATCACTGAGTTTAGGCGTAAGTTGTTAAAAAAAAGTATCTTCACGCCCATATCCCCGAAGAAGTAGGCAGAGGCACAACAAGGGCACCCACGACTAGCCGAAGATACTAAGTCCCACAATGTGATAGGTGGCAAGCCTATCGCCAACCGGGCACATACATATCCTATCCCGAGCAACATTTTTTTTAATTAGAAAATTGGAAAAACCCAATTTTATTTTTGTTGTTAATTTGAAAAATATCAAGGCTCACCTGTTACGAGCTTTTCACAGCCAGTAATCTCATTAACTAGTCAATTTGAAGTATGTACTAGTAGAATTTACTATCCCTATAGAGTATCTTACCCTCACTTTGGTCTAGTTCCGTAGCCAAGTCTAACATAACTATTTTATATTTTGTAAAATTGAAATCTTGGTTTCAGATTTCCAAGTAAAGATAAAAGTTTGTATGTATATAGTAAATAGCTCCTTTCCTTTCGTATGTACATAACTGCAAAGGCGGTAACAAAACACATTTATTTACGAAGTTTCCACCGTCCAAGTCCCAGTAGTTTAGGACAGACGTACAGAAATAATATGTCGAATCTATTATTAATTTCTGCCATTCTGCTGTACAACCCTAAAAACGTATCAGATAAAACATGCAAAATTTAATTACAGACGGACACCGAGACATGTCAGTTTGAATAAAAGCATGTAAAATAAATCAAGCTGCATTTTATAAAAATAAAAAAAAAACAAAGTTAGCATAACGGGTGTAAAAAGCATAGAAGTTAAAATTAAACAAAAAGTTTTCAGTAGTTGAGTGAACACAATATAGAACTGCGTTTTAAAAATGAATACAGGATTTAAAATGTGAACGGTTGGGTAAATGAAACAATTATTCTTTGTCTAATACTTTAATTCGCTTTACATACAAACAACTTTTTACTTATATATTAAAATGAATCCCCATTCCAGTTGGTCATTACATCATGCTTGAACGAGATTACCAATTTCGCTAATTTTTTTTTGTTATGTTACTTATTAAATCTAAATAAAATTATTTGATTTGCACTTTCCTGCCAAAAAAATGTTTACGTATTATGGCGTGACAAAACAGGCAAAATAGTTCGCTATGAATGAATTGGACTTACCGGAAGCTGTAGTAGTACCGGCAGTAGTTAGTATCTGCTCGACCGTGTTAGTTATTGTCAAGAGAAACTTTTAAAAATATGCAATAAAATATCGAACTTCATAGTTGCGATAGGACATTTATCGGCTTATCTTGTTCATAATAAATATTTTTTTATATTAGTTATTATTTTCTATCTAAATGAGTCGTTACCCAAAGGTTTAGTGTATATATAACCGAACTCTACCGACAACCGTGAAGATCGCTTTTTAATTCAAAAAGGGGTCAGGCATTTATACTTGTTGTATGCAATACGGTTATGGTACGAAAATAATATGTGTATCTATTTAAGTATTAGCTATGCTCGGTGTTTTTCTGCGAGATATGATCCGTAATTTGGTGATCCGCAAGAGAACGAGAGTAACCGACATAGTCCAGAAAGTCAGCAAGCTGAAGTGGCAATAAGCAGGCCACATTGCTCGTAGAACCGATAACCACTGGGGAAGAAAGATTTTCGAGTGGCGGCCCTGCACCGGAGGACGTAGCGTTTGAAAACCTCCCACTCGGTGTACTGATAATCTGGTCAAAGTCGCGGGGAGTCACTGGTTACAAGCGGCTGGTGACCGTGACTTATGGGGCTCTTTAGCGGAGGCCTATGTCCAGCAGTGGACGTCCTCCGGTTGATGATGATATTGATGTTTTAACTATTTCTATGTGTTTATGGTTAACTAACACCAATCCTTCTAGTATAATAAATGCAAAAGTTTTGTGACAATAGGCGGATGTTTGTTACTCTTAAACTACTGAACGGATTTAAAGGCACCTTTCAAGATATATGATTTTTTTTATGATATGTGAAGATAAATAAGCAGACAGATTTCCAGATGGTAAGAAATTCAAGCCGTATAGAGACACCAAAGGTGGTAACTCCATATTGCCAACCTGAGGCCGGGATAAAGGCCTCAAGCAAAAACAAGTACACTAGCTACCTTATTCTCTCAACCGGAACATGTCAATGGCATGCACTGACGTTGTCGTGGTAGGAATGTGCGGTTGTGGTACCAACGTGAGCGATTCGCTGCGAAACTACCACCTAGTAATCGTGACATCTTCACGGTGGTAATTAAGAATAGGCCTATGTTCGTCTTTTATTACCTGTGCCTGACAGGAAGGCAGATGGTCAATTCTGCAAAGGAGCCCGGATTAATACGGGAAAAATAAACATCAAAAGAAAGTTTAAACATCAGAATAACATATAGGCTACACTTTATAAAAAATAACTTGGTCCGAGGGCAAAGCCGCTAGTGGAAGCTAGTAACATTTGCTTACTTTGGGGTTGAAACAATTTGTGTGATTGGTGCAGGTATGACTGTTTAATTGTTTATTATTCTATATGATATCGAACAAACAAGCGAATTTCTGATCCCTTACCAAGAGTTTACGGCTTGTCAAGTTTAACGTACTTGCTACCATCATTATTGCATGTAAATTATTTGTATGAAAACTTTGAACAGCGCCTCTATCGGCAATTAAGAGAAATACACTTTTAGACCAAAACTGTCATGGATTTAGACAAGTAACTTACCGAACGCAATCTATACCAACTCATTAACCATGAGTTACTATCGTCTTTTATAGACGTCAAAGTATAAATGTTACGTCATTACGTAAATAGAATTGCATCTTGAGTCACGTGTGAGGTTTTCCGGATCTCTGGTCCTGGACGAATGGCGAATGACGTTATTTCGGAAGTAATAGATACCTATTAGCCGTATCACTGAGTCATGTTCAAATTCTGCTGTCTTGTTTTGATCATGTTGCTTAAATCATTTAAGCGCAGTAGAACTGCAAAAAACCGATTTTGATTTCAACAAGTAACTGTTCTAGGTACACAAAAAATAAGTATTTTTATCGATTTCCCTGGGAACACATTATCAAATCTGGGCTTGGTGGCAATAAGACCTTGGAAGTACGCTCTTTTACACAAAAAAAATATGAAAAAGGTCAAGAAATGAAAGAGAAATCGATTGATATACATAAAAATATGTAGAAATAGAACATATAACCTCCTCCGTTTTGAAGTTGTTTAAAAGTAGTTTGATGCTGGGCTCTTACGATTTTTTGGGTAGGATAGCAGTTGGCTTTTTAGAAGGTCAAGCAAAATATAAATTGGTATTTCAAATGAAATAAAATAGTGATGTTCTCCATCTACACCAGGTTAAACTGCCATATTCTTAGTAATTCTTTTGTCCTCCGTTTCTTGACAAGTGAATACCTAATACACGTGCCGGTGACGATAAGTTTTAGACGCCAAAATATTTATGAGCTTTCATATACTCCTTCAATATCAATTTACTATTTACAAATGCCTTTAAATCAATCAATAAATGAGCATGGGTGACCAAGAGGTGAACTGCTCAATTTTGGGGCTCCACACTATCTGAGCTGCAAACACTAGTCACAGTTATGAAAGGCGGTTATAAAGAAATTGGCTTACATTTGAAAGCACAAATAACAGTGTGAATGGAGCATTAGGTAAGTTATTTCAAAGCGAGGTTTTGAGTCAAAATGCCTGACTCGCTTTGCATAGTTCTGTGTTTATACCAATGTTGTTATAAGAAAGCGATGGTTGGGTACGTCAGAAAAATCATGAGAGTAGGACAAATACGGTCAAAATACTGAAAATCTGTGGTGTAATGCTCGCTGACCGCATTCGTAACAGTGAGATCCCAGAAAGAGTGGGATCAAAAAGAAGTGTTGGTGTTAAAATGGATAGACTCTCTGCATATTATGTATGTATTACAAAATATTTCTATGAAACTCGTCAAAAATTTTAAATCCAAGCAATGCCACGGCAACAGTTAGCTTTATACGACATCAACATAATTCTCTTAACATTTAAAAAATCAAGAAAACCTATTTTCAAAACCTATATGTAAAACCCGCATCAAAATCGGTCCACCCGTTCAAAAGTTACAATGGCACACACACAACTTGCGCGCGGGCGTGCAGTCACACACGCACACTTACTGATAGACACATCAAACTTAGTAAATATTGTAAATTAATATTCAATCGTTATTAATTTATTGATTTAAACCCTAATAAACCAAAACGACAGGGGTATCGTATAAAGTAATTAAACTTAAATTTCAAAGATTTGTAGGTGTTTGAGACAGTTATAATTATGTCAGTTACCAGCAAATGGACATAAATTGTACGAATAGAGAAAGTCATCGCTTGTTTCAAATATTCACTTGAAAGGGAATACATATTTTATTTCGTATTAAGAATAGGGTGATTTATTTTTCGAAAAACAATATTCATCTTGTTCATAAATAAAATATTTAAAGCCTAAGCAGCCAGCCTTGTAGCCTAAGCATTGTCTGAGCCTTACTTACATACTGTAAGAGTATCATTACACTGTAGGTTTTTTGGTCAGTTTTACCCCAGTAGCTGAATTGACTGACAAATAACCTACTGAACCGTGTAGGGAGGTGACTGAAGTTTGCATATATTAAATATGTTGACCATCATTCCAATCTGGTAAAACTGACAGTAAAATTTGTCACGTAATGACCGTCTGCTTTCTTTAACAGCATTATTTCAACGCTGCTATCTGCCTAAGTCAAACTTACATCTATTGTTTGTGCAATAAAGTCATCGTTTCGTGTGGACACATTATATTGAAGAAATAACATCAGTTTCAGACGCATGACAGCCATCACGCTATAGGTTTAATTATTAGTTTTACTAGTCATTGAATTATGTTTGAATGATGTTTAATAAAAGGTATGCATATAGGTGTCAGTCACCATCTTGTATGCTTGGTTATCCGTCAGTCAGTTCTATAATTGTGGTAAAAATTATAGTAGAAACTATAGTGTAATAACCCGCTAACATAAACTTTTTTCTCAACTAATAAATCACACTAAAAGCAATGCGCTGTGTTCCAAAAAATACCTTTATAATCCATAGTAGGGGAGAGGTGGCATGAAAGTGACACGTAATGAAAGGGACAAATCATATTATTAGCGGTAAATTAAAAAAAGATTTCGAAACAGCATTATTTTTGTCGTATGGCGACCTCTATGCAAGTTCGTTCGCGGCTAAATTTATAATCCTGTCATTTCAAACATGTCGGATAGGTACGTGCGCATGTTGTTATTAGCATTGAATTGTATTTTTTCTGATATAATAATTGTGAAACGTGTTATCGAGTGCCGCAAGTTACTTATTTATTGTGAACCATTGTTGAAAATTAGATGAACATTACAGACACAAGAACATAAGGTAGGTAAATTTTGATATAATAATTTAGATTTGGGGTTATGATTTTAATTTTTGTTTGATATTTATGAAAGGGACACACAAAACGGTTATGTATGGGACTTCCCCTCCATGATTGTCTCCTTTCGAGTCTGCTATTTAGTACTAGGTTTATGATTTTCTTAATTTTTTTTAGGTTGAAAATGTTGAACGCGCGTTGATGCACTCAAAATTGAAGAGTCAGTCAATGAACTATTACAGACAGGAATTTCGGTATGAGAAAATGATTTAACTTTGTTGATTACTATTTAATATTATATAATATAAAAAAAAATGTTTTCTTGGTTTTTAAGATGAATACAATGAAATTTAATGATGACTGTAGTTCTAGTCAATTTCATATTTGGTTTATTTACACATATTTTGTCGAAATTAGGTGCCGTCCATTTCATAAATTGCTGCTTCCCTTTCAATACAGTACATTTATGAAAGGGACAAAACATACATTTTTTAAAAGCTAGAAATAAATAACTAGAAATCGATTGAAGACAATTATTGTATTTCGTTTCAATAACTTATTAGTGAAAGCTTTCTAATCAACTCTTACCGCTTCCATATATCTTCTTCATAACTTACTAAGACCTGAAATGCAAAAATGTCCCTTTCACGTCACCTCTCCCATACGTTCTTTCTAACTCTGATACGACATAATTTAAGAGGCACATCTCTAAAGTACAAAGTAAAGTAAGATTTTTAATTCATTTTAAAGATTTATCCTTTTTTCGACGGTTGCTGCTTAATATTAGGTGGCCTGGTAGCTCACTTGCTAGTGTGTCTTATAGAAAAATGCTAGATAAGCACTAGGCAGTTGGTCAGATACAAGTATGTAGTAAATTTTGTCATACTCGCATATGCACCTTGATTAAACAATAGGCAGCAGAAACGTACGGTTGTAATGGCAGCGCTACCTTATTTATTTTATGACATGACAATGAGTACTCGCGTTACAGCAGCAAGAATAATAAAACGATGATCCACAAACTGGATGTCGAGGCTTTGTGGAATTCTAGATTACACATTGTTAGGTAGACCATACTATTTGTGTGAATTTTATATTTTTTTATTTTCTAATGAAATAATGAAAAATAACTAATACTTTATTACGTGCTATGTACTGATCAGCTTGATGTCGGTTCCAAGCACAAAATACAATTCTGTTTTTTAACACAAGTTTTTGAAATATACATAATATATTTGTCTTGGCACTGTCATTACTAACTTATCTTTAAAAAAAACTTTCTACTTTCTTATATCTTTAGCTAACTTGTGTTAGTGTCAATCACATTTTTAACTACATAGGTTCAGCATATAGACAAAAAAATCAACGAATTGCATTCCGGAAGTGCCGGCAGAATAGAAACTTGAATTGAAGTTTTTGAATGGAACTTTATCCGAATTGTTATAATTATCAGTACAAATGCAGTATCATTAAAAAAGTAGTATCTTCACGCCCATATCCCCGCAAAGGTAGGCAGAGGCACAACCAGAGCACCCACGACTAGCCGAAGACACTAAGTCCCACAATGTGATAGGTGGCAAGCCTATCGCCAAGCGGGCTCATCCAATCCTGGGCAACGTTATTATTGTTACTAGGAAATTGGAAAAAACACATTTTATTTTTGTTGCCCGACCTGGGAATCGTACCCGGGATCTCATAAAGTTAAGTCGGACACCTGATGGTTAGACCACAAATGCGATAAAGTAGTATTATTTATGTATAGTATTATTTATGTAGTAAAATACAGCTGTGTTCATTTAATTGATTTTCTTCGAAAACAAAAAAAATATAAAACCCGTGTTGCGTGAGGTCCAAGTAGGTACCCCGCGAGATCTTCAATATAGCTCAGAGCGAGGCCGCAGGCCGAGGCTTATATAAAGGTCATTGAAACGAAAATTACAGCATGAAATGTTACAACTACATTCAGTGGTTTTACTCTCCCTCCATCTTACGAATTTTTGATCAGGACATGTGTGCGGACGTGAGTTTAGAATTTTCTACCTATCTCATAAAGCGCACAATTGTCACTGTAAAAATGTACTACTCTACAGATTCTCTTGTACGGGATACATAAAACGACATTGTAAGAAGAAGAAGAAGGGAAAAGTAGGTGTATTTGACGTCAGATATTATTAAATGTTGTAAGAAAAAGCATCTTGAGGTTCCTCGTAATTTTTCGTGACACGCACGTCAATACTTTTTGAAATACGGTAATGGAAATACGAAATAAAACTGAAAACAAAGTATGATTAGTGAGTGCCATATGTCCCATTGTGAGATTTTACGGCCGTGCGCTTCTGCAATATCCATTTCGACTCGAAATATATTTAAATATTTTCTGCAAAACCCGTTCTGTCTGTCTATTATTTTTTGCTAATTCTTTAGATAGTAATCACAAATTTCTTATCTAATTCGTTACATTTTTGTATCTAATAAGTTGCAAATATGAGCCACGCCCATTGAAAATTTTGACAAATTGACAAAATATACTATCTTTGACAGTTTGCTACTTATCCACTTCATACATCTATTCAGTGAGTAAGCAGACAAGTACTGTTGATAAAAAAATGTCATCAAACTATTGATTTATTTTTAAACCATTGTCACAAAAAATAGCCGTAACTGATGGAAAAAAGTTATTATATATAAAAATAATTCAAATATTATATTTTTAGCTCGCATTTATTAACGATGACAAAAACAGAAGTAAACGTCGCAAATAGACACTAATTGTGAGTTCCCATTAATCAACATGGCCCGAAAATATTTTATTGAATGTTACGTTACGTTACAGAAATCCATTGTAACAGATGTAGGATGAGTTTTTATTTTGCTAATTCCACGTTAGCAGTGTAACTGCTACGGCGAGAAGTCTTCAAAATGGCATAGAATGTGACAAGCCTAACTAAAGTTCCTACCGCCCACTACCGCGAGCAGACTACAAATAGAGTCCGAACTCGGGAAATAAAACAACTTGTCACAAGGTATAGCTGTTACATGCGAACGTGACAATTTATTGGTAGTTTCCCGAGCTCTTACTTTATTCGTGGTCTGGTCGTGGTGGTGGGCGGTGGGAACGTTAGGTAGGCTTGATACATTCTGTGCCATTTGTAAGACTTCTCGCCACAGTAGGTACACTGCTTACGCTGAATCAGCAAAATAAACTCTTGTTCTAAAAAAAAATGTAATTGGACTTTAAAAAATCTAATCGCCTCTGTGGTCTTCTTGAGGTCCCGGATTCGATCTTCGGGTCGGGGAACAAAAAAATGGACACACGTTGTCAATTTTCTAATCTAATTTTTTCTAATTCTAATTTCTAATTTTCAATTTTCTAATAAAAATAACGTTGCCCAGTATTGAATATGTGTCCAGTTGGCGATAGGCTTGCCACCTATGGTTGTGCCTCTACCTACCCCTAACATATCGGGGATATTGGCGTGAAAATATTAAAAAACCCGTTTGAAACAAACATAAGCAATTAGCATAAGGACAAAGAGATTGTAGTTAATTAAAATGCAAAACTAATAAAACGTTTTTCAGTTTAAAACAGATTGAAAATGGCCGCAAAAAGCAATCATGCGAGAAAGAGGAACTATAGGGTTTGTCTGTAGCAATAGCATTTAAAATTTAATATGAAAAACTTTTTGATTTTATTCTTACGGTCTGTCATAACTTTTTGGAGATTAATGTACTTAATTGATTGATACTACGAGTAAAAAAAATAGTAATGTAAATAGTCGTACACCTAGTATAAAGTGGAGTAGATAGAGAAGTTAAAATGAATTAGAAGATGTCCGTTTATTATTTCCTTAAAATATTCAAATTAAATTAAACATGTTGAATCCATTAACTTTATTATCATGTAATAAGGGTAAATGTTGAACATCGGTTTAACCCAATCTTCTGCAATTTTGACCGCCTCGTTTGTCGAGTGGCTAGCGTACTTGCCTAACTGCATCGACGAACCGCGAGGCTTGGGTTCGATTCCCGACTGGGACAGGCATTTGTGTGATGAACATTTAGATTTCTGCATTTCCCGGTCTGGGTGTTTATTAAATGTATTCTGGTATCTATTTAAGTATTTCTATGTAATAGTGTCGTTGACTAACACCCATAACACAAGCATATTATCATTTGCTTACTTTGGGGTTAGATTCAATTTGTGTTACTTGTCCAGGGATTTTTAGTAGAAAAAAATCTTCTTTCATCAATCCTGATATCTATTCTGCACGTGTTTTTTTTATATGATATCGTATAGCAAACAAGCAGACGGATTTCCTGGTGGTAATGCCGTCTAGAGACACCAAAGATGGTAATGGCGCGTAGCCGACCTGAAGCCAGGATGTTACCTCGATCAAAAGTAAGTTTACCGGCTGCCTAACCCACCGAACCGGAACACGTCAACTGCAAGCGCTGACGTTATGTCGGCAGGAATAGGTAAGACGGTGGTACGAATCCGAGCGCGTCGCTGCGAAACTCTACCACCTAGTCAGATGTCACGGTCTTAGAGACAGTAAGCCTGTGCTCGCCTTTTACGAGCTACCTGGCACAGAAAATCAGATGGTCTATTCTGCAAAGGAGCCCGGACCAATACGAAGGAAATTTTATACGAGTGTGTAACCACGTGCAACTATTTTATTACGTACTTGAACTGTGTTTTAAATAATAAGGTTTGATGTAGACATTTTTTTGTAATTTCGCTAAAATAGTTGTTATTTCGTAGGTAAGCATAACTTACCAGTTTAAAATATAGTATATTCCTTATACATACATTCCTTAAAAAAATCAGTGTACAGTTTCGGAAAAATTAGACTAAAAGCGCCGTTAATTGAAACGTGTACTCAAAATTAAAAAAAATAATAAAGATTTGATTGATTGTTTGTTTTTTGTTGTCTTGAAATTATTTTCCCATTTCAAGCCGAAATTATCCCTAATAATCATAGGCAACGTTATTTCTAGTAAAAAATAAAAAAATTTCTACACATGCAAAGCTGGGATGGCCTGCTAGTCTTTATATGAAACACTTTCCTAAAGCGTCAACTTATACCTTGTAATATTTTATTAAATTTTCCACTACATAAAAAATTATATCAATGAGATTCTTCTGACTAACCAGCCTATTTTCATTAACTTGGCACTCGTTTGTCTCTACCTACCTTCCACAGTCTACCCTGGAGTGAAGGTATATATGTATTTTAAGATGACCTGTACCTACGTTCAAAGGTTTTTCTACATTACCGATTTCAAATTATTAAGTCACTTTATATTAAGTGTTGTTATGCCTGTAATTTTGAACTAAGTGTAAAACTAAAACCTTGAAAAAAGTCCGAGACAATTTGCAAAGCAAATACCTTCTATAAATCAAAAAGTAAATAAATGAAATCAGACTACCCGTTAACAAATTCTAGGCCAATTCACATTTTGACTTTAACCTCTCTTCCACAAGAACCCTTTTAGTGAGCAGGGATTAAAAGTACTCTATAACATTCCTCATAATATAAGGTAACAACCAAGATTTAGTGTGAATCGCGGTCACGATACAGGCAGATACACATACACACAGATAGACGAAAATTCAAAAATGCTAAAACTCTTTTGGTGCCTTTTTTTAGTTGTCTGAACCTATTTTTTTAATACGTTTAATATAAAAGTAATATTATTCTACAGTTTTATATACTTTAGACACAAAAATATATAGTTTAGACACAAAAAATTCACCTGTTTAACTAAACACTGTCTAAAATTGGCATCGAACCCACATAATGGCACATGTGGATAACGTGGCATGTTTTTGGTTGAGAATACAAGTTACACAGTATTTATTGAAACATGTGTTTTGCAAGTGTTTAATTTTTTTGTAAAAAGACGAATAATGGTTATTTTCATCACTATCTTAAAAAAAACAACCACCATAATATTGCAATATTTATAGAAACTCCTCTGTAAATGCGGCATACAATCAGCATAGCATAAAACATAAAAAGGCTCTCTGCCAGGTATTATTAAGCAGCCAGTGATCAGTAGATGTTGTGTGGCTGCTGGCCGTTCGGCGCTCGTGAGATTAAAAGACTGAGCAGTTGTTTGCGGTGGCTCATAGCTACGTTGGTTCTGAATGCACGCATACATTCGCTTCAGAGACGCCACCTCAGTCCGTTATGATTAGTGCTCTTTATAAAAAGCAATCAGGAGAGATTGTTTTGTGATAAAACTTTTTATTAAAAGTATTTTCTGCCTTACCATATTTGCATGTTTATATTATGTACCAATTTACAATTGTACATACTTATCTTCATGCCAATTCCCTTACGGGGTAGGCAGAGAGTATCGAGTGCCAGACCTCACGATAATGACAAACCTGTCTGGCTTCTTTCACATTCATTACCCTTTTCATACAAACACGCCGGTTTCGAAGACTCTTGACACCACCCTCAGATAATATCCGATTGATCTGATCGTGAAATGTCAGCCTTGGTCTCCCCGGGATATCCATCCACATTCGCAAAATATATCTGCTTTGACAATCACTCATCTGTCATTCTTTCCACATGACCGAACCAGCGGTGCATGCCCTTTCGCATTTTAGCACCAACACTTTCTTTCAATCCCACTCTTTCTCGGATCTTACTGTTACGAATGCGGTCAGCGAGCGTCACACCACAGATTTTCCGTAGCGCTCTCATTTCGACCGTATTTGTCCTATATTCATGGTAAGAAATGTTTATTAATATTAAATTCATGTCTAAATTAAAATTTTGACAATTTTTTTTTACATTTTCTTACTGCAAAAACAATACGCGTGGGTTTGTAGTCAAAAAATTCTTTAGCGGACTTCGTACATATTTGATGATTTGACACATTTATAATAATTTGGTTATTGTGTAAATGGCAACTAATTTCAAATGTATAGATGAAAGGGGTTAGAGAGATGCTGTCCTCAAGGCGTCGAGGAGATTTATAGCAGTAGGCCTGACCACTAACGACGGTCCGAGCGGCCCACCGACCCGCTGACTGATGCTTTACATTTGTTTCAACTGATTTACTTGCTGAATTTGCGCACATTTACAAGTTGTACTATACAATATACTATTTATGTATGTATGATTATTTGATGTGTTACAGTAAATTATTAGTATATTATGTTATATTCGTTCATAAGTGTATTAACTCCCTGATAAAAAAAAAATAACTCGTTATTTTAAATTGGGTTTATCCAATTTTCTTATATTAAAATGTTGCTCGGGATTGGATATGTGCCCGGTTGGCGATGTCACCTGTCACATTGTGGGACTTAGTGTCTTCGGCTAGTCGTGGGTACCCTGGTTGTGCCTCTGCCTACGTCTTCGGGGATATGGGCGTGAAGATACTTACTTACTTTTTACTTACTTACATATGCGTTTTAAACACATGGCAGACAAAAAATGAATTTTGTACATTGAAGATATTTTAGAACAAATACAATGCAGGTGACTAATAAGGGGCAGCAGAATACTTTTTAGAATGTATATCTTTCTACCTGTGTTATGACTACGATTCACTTCGAATCTACTGAATCGATCATTACAAAATTTACTTACTTTACTTAACATTTTGAAGAAGGTAAAGGATAATTTTTATTCTACTCAAATTTTAAACATTTAACATTCATTAACGCTTTTATTGCAAACCCAAGAAAGTATGTGCTTTGCGACAAACTGTCCCATAATTTCTTTTCAAGCGATGAGTTTAGTATTTCAGATATTACACACATTACTGCACTCACTTTCAACTGACTAAGTCGTTAGACAAACATATCATATCGATACATCCATCTGTTCTCACAAACTTCAACATTATTCTTCAATTCAACTTCAGCATTATTAATAAAACTAGCTGGTTACTCACGATTTCCTCAGGATTATTATTTCAGACAGCATTTTTAAATAAATGGATATCAATTTTGAAATAAACGAAAAAAAAAGTATGTTTTCGTAGTTTTGGCGTACGGAAAATCCCCAAGGGTACCTGCTGCTCTTCCTCGAGAAGATTCTGCAATCACCCACAGAAGAATGTTGCACTAACTGACCAATATTTACACTTTTTTTCATATGAATCTTCTACTGATAATACATAACATAACAAAAGCAAAATTGGTCATTCCATTCACTCGTGATACGATGACAAAGGAAAACAGATATTCATTTTTATATACAAAGTTAGCTTCAATATGATTTTCATACAAACTTCTATCCTCCGTCAAAGAAGGTACTTTAGGTCCTGCCCAAATGGCTCACCCATTTGGGAGGTTGAGGGTTTGCTAAAATAAGTTGCATATGTTTGAAGTTGGATCTTTAAATTTATGCATATCATGTCGCTCCAGCGCTTTAACAGATTTTAATTGATGAACAGACAGATAGATTTTCGCATTTCAGTGTTATTATTGATTGTCGATCCCCTGCACAAAAGAAAATGCGAGTTTTCAATTTTCTAATAAAAAAGCTTGTCACCTGTCACATTGTGGGAGTTAGTGTATTCAACTAATCGTGTGTAGGTGTAATCTTTTAGAGGACACGGGCTTGAAGATACGTGTTTTGGAAAGTAGTGATTAGGTAGGTAGTAATAAGTGGAAAATATCTTTTTATGGACCTTTTAAAAGTATAACACTCATATTACAAACATTTTAGTATTAGGAAAATATTGAACTGTATCTGTTCCTTCGTATCTTGTTTAAAATATCCTCAAACAAAATGAGTCATTTATGGATAAAAACAATATTAAAACTAAACATTTTGCGTAAGCAAGATTTACCTATATCTCTGTATTTGTCTTTATTTTAAACAAGCTGACCCGACCGACGTTGTCCTGTCCTACATATGAATATTAATTTTAATATAAAAACTTCTCTTGACAATAACTAATACAACAATAATCTTAAAATAAAAAAAAATCAATGAACCCCCGATAATAAAAATGAGGGACAGAACTATCTCGATTACATCAGTGAACAAAAAAAACGCATTTAAATTGGTCCATCCGTTTACGTGTGATGCGACTATCAAGGGAAATAGAAATTCATTTTTATTTTATTGATATGTGAAAAAACGTATCGTACTTTAATGTCAATCAAAAATTTATATGTGACTTATCGTTCGAACTTACTATGTCAGACAAATTAAAAAAAAAACAATCATACGTAAGTTGACATATGATGTTTTAACATAAGGAAAATAAAACAAAGCCGTATAAGCCCCGGGCTTGGATTAGTTATCAGTTACACAAATAGAAAGTTATCTTAAATAAATCAGATAAAAAGCAGCGTTTACTGCACCTTTTTATCCATCTTCATTATTAGACCAATGAATTAAAGCGCCGAAGTCTGAACAATAACTAAAACTAAACACGTTTGTAACAAGTTGTTTGTTTCGTTATCAGCGCCGTGCCAAACGTTCCCACTCTCACATTCACCGCAAACTTGTACTTCCAATGAAAACTTCAACTGAGGTGAACGATTTCATCTTTGGGTTTCAATTTAATTAAAATCTCTCTTAATTATTTGTTTAATGGAAGTTGCTAGCGACATCACCCTTAAAATATTTTACTAGATAATTTTGCAATTCACTCATTATTGGACCATCCTTTGATTTAACCATTCTTATTTTTGTAGTGACGGAAGATTATTTCGTGTAAGTATAAGACTAATTTTAGTTAGTTGCGATTTAAGAAAAAATAATAAAAAATCCTGATATAAATGTCGATGTATGTCTGTCCGTCTGTGATATTTACCCAATTTTATACGTATTGGGAAAATATGTTCTTTTGTATTCATGGGATATTTATCTATACAACTTATTGTACACGGAATTACACGAAATGTGGAATAATAAACTTATCGCCAAGATAAATATTCGTATATTTTTAAAGCTTGTTTAAAAAGTGCTATCAAGCTGACTTGAGTGAATTTTGAGAAATGTTTTTGGCAGCACATGTACTGGCGTTAGTTCTATGAGAAGTGTTTTTCACCCCGTTTATTTAGATATCAGCAGTTTCATTTTATTTGAATATGGAAACATATTATACAAGCGTCACTTTGCTGTTGCTTTATATAGCTTATTTCAAGACGAATAATTTAAATTATTCATTCAAAGGTAAGCTTTAGGTCACATTTTATAAATTCAATTGTTTTGGGGCAACCTAGTCGGATAGTCATCCGATGATATAACATAATAATATATTTGTGTATATAAAAGCAATTAAGGTCATCTTGTATTCATATCAAGTAGTATAGCAAATTCGGCCCGATAGACAGTTCCTAGTAAAAAAGTAGTAATAAAAACCGAGGCGTATAATGCTATCTGAGCCCTTACCATGAGCTTACGGCTTGTTAAGTTTACTAAACTACCGTATCTGTAAATTTTTTGTATGAAAACTTTAAACAGCGCCTCTATTGGTAACTAAGGGTAACACATTTTTAGACCAAAAGTGTCGTAGATTTTGACACGTAACTCACACGTAAATCTTTACCAACACATGGTAAAGCCTCAGAATATCGGTCGCTGACACTACATTAGCGAACGAAGTGACGTTCTCTAATTTCATAGATTTTAGCACTCTATGTAACCATTTCTCTCTACTGGTAGGAGCAATATTCTACAACTTGAACCCGTATTTTACTACCACGGTGTACAAATCCAAATGCATATCCATGGAAGGGTTTTTTATGAGTTTACTAAATAGTGTTCTTGCTGTAGAAAATTGCGAGCTGCATTGCTTTCACACCAGAGCGTTGAGAAATTCTTACTTTACTCTGCACGATATTGTGCAACAATACAAGTTGAGTACCGTCTCCAATGTTTGTGTGGATCATGCTAGGAATGCATTAGTTGTCACACGGAAGATAATTCTTTAAAGGCTTGATATGGTTATACACATTATTTCGGGCTCTCTGGTAAAGGACGCGTGGCCTTTGCCACACTGATGGACTGTTTAGTTTTAGCTCCCAGTAATGCAGCCTTAGCAGACTAGATTTTTCTATGCAAATCTAAGCCAATAAATAGTCCATGTACGAACTTTGGCTTCTTCAGAAAAAAATATTTACAACGCTTTCAATTAAAAACCTTTTATATAAATATTATATAGCTCTAAAGTGACACAAGATTTAATTACGCGCGGACGCACGGCCACGCTATGCCATTTGAGTTAAAAAAATATTTTACCTCCATCCGCTGCTCGATGTCAAACAGATCTGTAAACTGAACGTAAATTGGAATTCGATTTGGAACTCGTTCACTTTAGGTTTTGTTTTTAACCTCCCAGGCGACGAATGTTATACGTTTAATAGTTGCAGGTGCCTCATATGTATGGTAGCCTCATCTAAAAATGCCATTCGAAACTCGTACAAAAGATTATAATTATAGTTATTAAAAGCATGCAAAATTTTAAAACCTGCTAACTGCATCCCACTAAAATCAATTTCCATTGAAATTTTTTATTAATATTTGCAGTATCTTTACGCTCGTATTCCCAAAGAAGTACCAGGGCACCCACAACTAGCTGAAGATACTGACACAATGTGATAGATGGTTAGTCTATCGCCAACCGGGCACATATTTATTCCCAGGCAACGTTATTTTTATTAGAAAATTGAAAAACTCATTTTCTTTAAATGCTCGACCTGGTGACCGAACCCTAAACCTCATAAAATCAAGTCCAACATCGGACCACTAGACTACAGAGGGGCCATATACATCTGCAGCATAATAAGTTGTATTTGGATTTTTCACTGTCTAAAAGTTAGAGGCGAGAACACAAATTTAACAGCTTTGAAAGTGTGTATGAAACGATTGGCTTTGAGAAGAAACGGTTTTTCAAAACTTCATTTTCATTTTTAAAAATCTATTTATAGATATACCGCATCTACAGGGTTAATTAATTTTTTTAGATTTAGTTCCGTATAAGAGGGGGCGCCCTACGTTTTTATACCTTCCCAATCTATCAAGTTTCAGCTATGTATTAATAGTTTCGGAATAAAGTGTTGGTGATATATGAAAGAACAGACAGACAAGATATATAATCCATTTTTGCCTTTTGTGTACCGATTCTAAAAAAATATCTTGTGTTACAAAACTGTAAGTAACTATTTGCATTTATGTTACATGACAGTAATCGTGGAAAGGATTTAAAACTATTTGAACCAAATAAACTATATTTTATTTCAATTAATAAATCTTTCATGTTTTTTCGTTTTATTTTAATCGTTCACTTTATTATTTTAAGCTTAAGGAATTAATTTTTGACATTGCGCATTTTTTTCATTCTTAACGTTTTTTATATATTCGCATCTGTGGTCTAGAACGACTAGATGTTGGACTTGACTTCGTAAGGTCCCAGGTTCGATTAACAAAAATATTTGAGGTACCTATACCTGTCGCAGAATGTGGAATCGTTCTTTCGTTGGCAAGTGAGCTAACCTAAGCCTAAAGGGCTGGTTGCTAATGGAGATCTATTACAAAAAGTGGGTTCGTATACTTGTCGACTCCTCAAAAAAATGTCTACGGCTGGGCGCTATACATGACTGTTACAAAAAGTCAGGAAGTACCAGTTTCACAATTTAGTAATAGGAACGAATGAAAAAGTTTCGACTAAACAGCATAGCAGATAAGCAGCACTAAGTATCGTGGTGCCGTTTATAAAACTCCTGACTCCAGGAAATGCCATGGTAGTAGAAAAACGTATTTAGAAATGATTATCATCATAGTGGACATATTTTTTTTAACTTGAATATAATTTTATACCCATGGTTTTTTTAATAATACTTTTGCCGGTTACTACCCTTACCCGTACCCTTTGCAATACTTAACCCCCTTTCCGAAATTTGATTTTGTATAAAATGTAGTAACTATAAAATATTTTCAAAACGTTGGATATTTTTTACCTCTCTATTGAATATAGTTATGAGTATGTTTTAAAATAATTGCAACCAGCGTATTTTTATTTTAGCACTTGCCCTGTGCTTGGGATAAATTTTCTATAAATTTTAAAGAAAGAAAAAATTTCGCCCCAGACTTGAATCCTCAGTAGCTCAATTGGTTAGAGCATTCGTCGGCTTGAGACGAAAGGTTACAGGTTCAAATCCTGTCTGGGGCGAAATTTTTTCTTTCTTTAAAATTTATAGAAAATTGCAACCAGTATTTCTATACGTAAAGGAGTTCTGTTCAGCTTAGGGACGTACGCCTTCCTGTGTTCCGGAGCTCAGATAAACCGCTTCCCTTTCCTGCCCCTTTGGCCAACATCGTGTAACGGACACAAAAGACGTAGTTAAGTATTCTTGAAAGTGCAATTTTCACCATACGTTGTGGCTTCGTCAAATATTAATCTGCATTAGATTTGCAAAAGTCTAATTTCACTTGTTTATAAAACCGGAGACAAGTAGCGTGTCTCTGATAAATTCTCCTATTATAATGGTATAAAATAGAAGATTTTTTTAATTTTGTTACGTTATCTTTAATTAATCTAAATAAAATACAAAAAATATCTTAATACAACTATTATTACTAAAAAGTTATTACAAATTTGTTCATATTGATATTAAAGAATTGAGACTGAATTTCAGATTAAAAAACAAATGGGATGTATCTGAGTCAATTTTTTTTCTTTGTGTTTTTCATGCAATACTTAGTACAGGCCTAAACCAATTTTTAAGGTTTTACCTATTTGCAGATATGTGTACGCAAAACGAATTTACACAATAGGTGTTATGTATAAAAAAACCATAGTAATATTACCGTTGTACCTTCCATCAAGGTGTTCTATATTCAATCCGCGAGCTTGTTTATAAATAAAAAAATAACATGCAACGATTAATTACAATTACTCTTCTGACAGTCGTACTCTCAAACATCAATTTATCTATACATAATCTTAAAATTCAAAATGTTCAATGGTGATATAAGGCAAACAAGCAGACGGGTTTCCTGATGGTGAGAAATTCACGTCGCTTAAAGACAACCAAGGTGGTAATGGTGCGTTGCCAATCTGAAGCCGGGATGTTAGGCCATAAGCAAAAGTAACTTTACCGACTACTTTATCCTCCGAACCGAAACACAACGATAATCGCTGACGTTAAGATGGCAGGAGTAGGTAAAACAGTAGTACCAATCCGGGTGAGTCGCTATTAAACTCTGGCACCTAGTCAGATGTCACGGTGTTAGTGACGTTAAGCCTGTGCTCGCATTTTACGAGCTGCCTGGTAGAAAGGCATATGGTCTTTTCTACAAAGGAGCCGGTATTTACACGGGGACTTAAAAATAATAAATGAATCATATCGATTACTTCAGTTCTTTAACAAAAATCCACATCGAAATCGATCCATCCGTTTAAAAATGATTGCCATAGACAGACATACACATACACATGTCAAACTTATAACATCCCTCGTTTTACGTCACGGGTTAAAAATACCTTCATTTTGCGTCGTAGGTTAAAACAACTCATCATAATTATTGTTTTGAGGGCTACAATGCCACAGATATATACACGTAAAACACACATGTCACACTTACAATACCTCTCTTGTTTGATGTTCTATAAAATAACTACAAAGATTTAAAAAAAAAACAAATACCATAGCTTTTAAACTAAGATCCATTAGTCATCTACCATTCCATTCATCAAGTCCTAGTCATTAGAAAATATGAAGAGATCTAATTAAGACGAATGGAATGGTGAATGAGCCCAAACTCATTAGATTTACCTATAGGAAACCAGGATTACGACTCCTCTATCTTTTAGCTCCATCATCAGACCATCTAAGTTCTACTATCCATTCCGTTTCTTACAAATGAGCTGATGACCTTGAGCGCCTAGACAGATTTCCATAACACAACAACTCCCCGACATACACACACACGCACAAACAACAATAGAAAGACATGTCAAACTCATGACACCCCAGTTTTTGCGTCGGGGATTTTGTGACTAAGGGCCGTTTTCAGAGATATCGATTCTCTTTTAAACAGTTCTTAAGTTAACATTTTCAATACAAAATTATGATAAAAAGATACTTAAACGTTAATTTACGTTTCTGAGTTCGGTCCTCTGGCCTAAATGAAGTTAAAATATCATTCATGACTAAATAGCTGACATTCGAAAGTTGGTATTTATGGACTACATCAGATTTTTTATTATAAAATATTTTCAGTTTGCATAACACAGCGTTTTATTTCCTTATCATAGAGGAATATCCTGTTGCCTTTGTCTCTTTTATACAACAAAGAGTGCATCGTGAAATTCGATCGATCTTGAGGGACCTCTTCCAAGGAATGTTTCTACGCTACGTAGCTACGGTGCTACGGTGCTACGTTTATATACTTTGGACGTAAATTTGGTTTTATCGTGTTGTGCTTCCCATTGTCAATTATTTTTCCAGAATATATTCAACTTGGTTTTAGAATTATAAGTTATAATATAATTGTTAAATATTTATGAAGCCACTAAGTTTTAATATTATTTTAATATTTATGTTATATGAATTTCGGCGATGTTTCTGTAACACTCCTGGCGTTGCAGATGTCTGTGAGGGGCGATGATTACTTAACCAAAAAAATTGTGAAAATTTGAAAATACATGCTTTAATCCATGCAAACTGTTGGTGGCCACTTTTGTCGAGCGATATGAAGTTCGCCGGGACGGCTAGTAAAAAATTTTAAAATTTGGAAGATAATTCTAAGCATCTACGTCTAACCATATTAGAATAAGTCTAAGAACTCACGGAGCGGTTTTCACACGCGCCCGTGGCGGTCGCGGAATTGCGCTTTTATTTCAAAACTCACGAGACCGGTAATTTGTGAGGCCACCAGTGGTTGTGGTTGAAATTATCGCTCACTAACTTGTACGGTTCTACGGGCGGGCGTCCGCTTCCGCGACCGCGAAAACCGCAAACAATCGCGGGCGCCGCGGTTGTAAAACGCGTCGTGAAATGTGCTCTTACTTTTGCATATACGAGTAAATCTACATTCTACAGAATCTGCGGGCCCGTAACCACCGCGAGCGCGGGCAAAAACCGCTCCATGAGTTCTTAGGCTAATATAACCTTAGTGCGACTTAGTTACTAAAAAAATGTTCTTTTTGAAGTTCTTTTAAATATGTTAAAGAGTTCCTAAGTAATGTCTTAGCAGGTCTAGTTATTAAATTATACATTCACTGTGACTGACAATGTTTGGTGTCATCTGTCTGTATCCTCATTGGCGTTTTCAAACACTTTTAAAAAGTATGCTTTAAGTATTTCATTAATCTTTCTGGGTTTTCTACTTTTTTTTTCTGGGTTTTAGTTTTGATTTTCTTAACTTGTTATTCTAATATTACTTAATAATATGCATAGAGCCAATAAATATAACAACAAATACAAAATATGATATGTCGCAACATCGAATAATATTATTTCTTTTCAAATATAGTAATGTTTTTTTTTTGTTTAAGTAGGTTCATAATACATATGTTATTTATTTTTTTACTGAAAAAAATTATAAGCATTACAACATAGTACAAGCAATGATGGTATTATTCATCAAGTGCTAACACGCTATGAAATTAAGTTTACAAAACAACAAAAAAGTTTTTACATTTAGAAAAAATTGCAGTATTTAGAAACGTTTCTCGTTAAATATTACGATTTTGCACGCGTTTTATATTTATGGAAATTACAAGTAAACATTTTGCAGTTGGACATAATAAATATTTTATACAGGGTTTCCGGTCACTAATGCTATGACTATTAAAGTAAGTACTTAAATATTTACAACTCTATCGATTTACTAACCCTCGACTATACATGGCTAAATACCTTGGAATTTTCTGTCGTTCATTTAATGGTAAAACTGATTCTTTTTGAGCAAATTCTATGATTATAGCCTCTGCGGTCTAGAAGTACGACGTCGGGCATGACTTGTTGAGGCCCCGGGTTCAATCCCGGGGTTGGCAACAAAAAAAATAGAAAATGTGTATTTTCAGTTTTCTAATAAAAATAATGTTGCCTGGTGGTTACATGATGTGTGCCCGGTTGGCGATAGTATCTTCGTCTAGTCGTGGGTGCCCTGGTTATGCCTCTGCCTTGGTACCTCTTCCCGGAGATAGACGTGAACATACTTTAGTAACACCAATAACTATAACTTAAAAAGTAATACACACATACAAGTTACAACATTTTTTTATTGAAAATGTCGAGTGATTGATTCAAACAGTGGACGTCTCTGAATACGACCGACA
The DNA here is from genome assembly GCA_002245475.1 of Calephelis virginiensis. Taxonomy (NCBI): domain Eukaryota; kingdom Metazoa; phylum Arthropoda; class Insecta; order Lepidoptera; family Riodinidae; genus Calephelis; species Calephelis virginiensis. The sequence goes on from NJDC01000457.1 coordinate 38,509, forward strand.
GACAAAAACACCATAACCTTGAGGAGGCCAAATAATGATCCTAGTTGTTTTTATAACACGTTTTGACACTTAGGATTTCATTTGTATAAATTAGTTAGAGTTTTCTTGAAACTTTTACAAAATAAAAAAAAAAATCTACGTTCGTCTCCTGGTTCTAAGCTACCTCCTTAGGTTGTTTATATGTTCTTAAGTTACAAAGTTAGTGTAACTACCACAACTTTCTTTTTATACATCTATCTGATGTTATTCATGAAATTTAAGTATGTTAACATTCAGAACATGTACTAGATTTTTTAACTATTTTTATATTTTGTAATGAGTATTTTATTGTGATATAAATTCTCTGTTTGCACTAAGGAACAAACACTTTAAAGGTGCACATAAACGTCCACCCACAAGAAATACGAGAAAAGCTAATGACGCCATTTCCTTTAACCCTAACCGCACTGCAGTTACACCAAATATAATTTCAAAGGTGTTCGCTAACGATAGGTAACACATAAATTTAAACTGCGATTGTAATAGGCTACTGTTAACTCGGTTTTGATTTAAGGTCTGGGTAAGCACGTGAAGCTCTATCTTAAGTACAATTTAAAATTATTATGTAATATAACTTGTGTGATGTGATATGGTATTTATGACATTCTAATCCATTTAAGTAAAAATTTCGTGTCGCTAATGTTTCTAATATTTCTGTCGCGTCTGTGGTCTAGCGGTTCAAATGTTGGACTTGACTTCATAAGGTCTCGGGTGCGATCCCGGGTCAGGCAACAAAAAACTAGATAGAATCTATACTTGCTATTGTCGGCACTTGGTGGAATTCCATTGTATACACAGTTTTTCGTAGTAAAACACTAACATAACATCCAACCAAATATGTACTAAGCGTTAAACTAAAACAGTCTTTTCATCTTTAGTTTCAAAGCCCTGATGATGAAGTAAAAAGTGAAACTGGTTGGCTGAAGAGTAACGTAAAGTGTTGAATAAAGAGTAAAGTGGATGAGTACAAGTGTTTTACTACAAAAAAGTGTGTAAAAAATAGGAATTACATATGTGCCCGGTTTGCGATAGGCTTGCCACCTATCATATTATGGGACTTAGTGTCTGCGGCTAGTCGTGGGTGCACTGTGTGTGCGTGTGTGAATATGATGTCATTTGCACATAATAAAATGAAGAGCTTTTAGTTTGGTATGACACTTTAATCTCAGTTTTAAAATTTGAGCAAATTTATTACGAGCCTAGAAATAAAACTTAAATTAAAGTCGAAACTTGAGAGTAAATACTCTATCAAGTCTAACATCAGACTAAGAATCATTACCAAAGAGCTCGTTTTAAAGGAAACTACGGTTTATTAAATTTACTATTTTACATTTAAAGGGTGTTCGTATTTTGGCAATACACTAAACAAGCCCTGAACGGGAGTAAGTGGTGTTTTATACGGCAGACAAATACTCCGTGAAATTAACTGTGCGGCGCCGGGGCCATTTCGGACGCCTTTAGTTTCCTTTACACAAATCTAAATGTACTAGAAATGCCCAATTCATTAACTTGTAACCTTTTAAAGTTTTTACCATCTTATTACAAATATGTTTATGCCAAGTCCTTTACGGGGTATCGAGTGATATACTTCACGACCCTGACAAACCTGTCTGGCTTCAACACTCAATACTCTTGTCATACAAACACACCGGGCTTGGATGCTTGACACAAATATTAGTATATCTACTGTAACTTATATTCAAACAGAACATTTTTTAATTACGTGAACATCGGCATATATGCATTTATTTTCCAAATAATTGGATGTTTTTTTTTAACATTTACATTGTTTTCGCTATTTAAGCAAGAGGTAGTAACGACTATTTATTTATATAAACGACTATCTATTTACTGTAACTTTTGTCCTTTAATTTCTTGATGATATATAAAATATATGGATCAAGATAATGTGTTCCCAAAGCATTTACAGACACCGCACTCACTTAATTTAGCACTACTAAATACACCGTGTAAATGACCGCGTAACGAAAAATGCAACCACGGATTCTGTACATGACAGACATGCATATGTAGTTGAAATTTTGTGTCGCAAATTTCAGGTTTTAAAATATATATTATTATATTATCATTTATATTAGCATTTCATTAATACTGTCGAACACAACTCGATTTTTTTATTATCTAATAAATTACACATTTTTACTAAAAACAGCAATGTAATAAAACAGCGTATTAGGTTGGCACTTACAGCTTGCAATGCGCGGCTTAATGCATAGTCTTTGTTTGCTATACATTGCGGGCTGAAAAACTGCTAAATATTTAACCATTTGTTTTCGACAAAAAATGTAAAAGGAATTTTGAAGTCTGATATGTATCCCAACTACCATAGAAGTTTTCGTTACGGTGCCAAATACACCCTGTATTTCAGTGTTAAACATTTTGAAATTTTAATGTCACATCTATTTTTATTACGTCGTTGTAGTTTTGGTAAAATTATGTATTGTAGAAAGTTGGTTCGTAGATGTGTGTAACAAGTGGACTAGAAACAAAGGAAACTAACGGCCACAGAACCGGACGACGTAAGAATAGTTTGTAACATGCCTACTTATTCTAGTCTCTAATTTCAACTATATTGGTCCTTGATATAGTATAGCGCCTATGTATGTAATATGTCTAAGCTGATGAATATTAGTGATGCACTCCTCCATCGTATTTGCGCATACGAGTATACTCCTAGCGCGCACGCAATCTGTATATTAATACGTGATGCCAAAACTTTGGACCCTTTTTTACGAAAATTGCGAGAACGGGGGAGTATGGATTTGGCACACTTATAGTTGATGTGTAGGAGAAGTGCAGAACGCTAATATTTTTCAATAATAATGCTTACAACGGACATTAAATCAATTAATAAAACATTACCTACACCACTCATACAGGCGATAACGATAAAAACGATAAAAGGACACAGATGGCACACTAAACAGTTTGGAAACA
>NJDC01000457.1:41882-77677 GCA_002245475.1 Calephelis virginiensis
TCTATATATTAATACGTGATGCTAAAACTTTGGACCCTTTTTTACGAAAATTGCGAGAACGGGGGAGTTTGGCACACTTATAGTTGATGTGTAGGAGAAGTGCAGAACGCTAATATTTTTCAATAATAATGCTTACAACGGACATTAAATCAATTAATAAAACATTACCTACACCACACAAACAAAAATATACTGGCGTTAACGATAAGAACGATAAAAGAACACAGATGGCGCACTAAACAGTTTGGAAACAAAGTAGTTGGTCTTGAGAAATGAAGATGGCGTTCCTAGGAATCAACAAGATATTAAAATTTATTATGACCGAATTTCGACCAATGGGCGACCAATAGTAGACATAAATTCTTCTGTACATGCTATGTTTCAATGAATTTCTTCGGATTTGTTGTTCAACTAGCTTATATATATTTCCCAAATTCGTAACAAAACAGACGTGTTGTTCCATACATTATGACATCATTTCTATAAAGGAAGTTCATTGCAGATATCAACGTGTGACAATCAACAGACCTGTACCCATTCTAATTGCAATTCTTGAATAAATACCTACACTTACATACAATGCAGGCATAAACTATATAAGCTAAGTTTTGCACTTCATTTTAGCTAAGATGTTTAAATGTCATTTCAAACAAGCGAGTTTATGTAAATTTTTCATTTTCATTTTTGTAAGTAAAAAAAACACAGTGTATTGTTTACGTATCTCTTGTATATGTATTTAATGTTATTTTATTTGCTATCCATAGTTTAGTATATACATAGGCAGAGGCACAACCAGGGTACCCACGATTAGCCGAAGACACTAAGTCCCACAATGTGATAGGTGGCAAGCCTAACGCCAACCAGGCACATTTCCAATCCCGACCAACATTTTTTTTAAATTAGAAAATTGGAAAAATCCAATTTTCTTTTTGTTGGCCGACCCGGGATTCGAACCCGGGACCTCATGCAGTCAAGTCCAACACCCGGACCGCTAGACCACAGAGGCGATATTTGCTATCCATAATGCGACAATATTATGTATAGACTATAGAAGACTGGTATAGAAGTCGTGTGAAGTTGGAAAAGTGTTCGCATAGTTCGCGGGAAAAAACCTCAGCCTTGTTCCCAAATGTTTTGTGAATTTATTATTGGAAATAAGTCAGCAAGATTTCCTAAGGTCTTACTTATTGTAAGTATTAGAGTTCCTTTGTAGGATATATACCGATTTCCTGGTCGGTTAGTTTGTCTTCATAATCGGTTTTACCCGTTACTTACTCTTAAACCCATGGCTTAATTACTCATTCCCTGGCATAGGGAATTCAGTAATATGGCACAAAAAAGTCCAAGCATCGTAGCTGACAATGCGCGATTACCAATCAACTATTACCACCTTTAGTGTCAACAAGTGGCGTGTATTTGTTAATAGTAAATCTATGTGTTTGTTTATGAGCCAATTATATATTTTATTCAAATATGGAAATCGATAAGAAAACGGTGGCGATATCAATATCTTCACTCAGTTGATCACATCGCTAAAATGTTTCAGCTATGCAACATACTTAAGATGCAAAATACGGCATTAACAAGGAAATAATTACATTCGCTTTACCCTTCTAATGGTCAGCTGTTACTTAAAATGTCCCACATAAAGTTAAAGTTACCACACTTATCTTAATGTTACCCCTGCCATTCGGTTTTAAGATCAGTGTTTGCCGCTGTCACATTCCAGTTTCAGGCTATCCTGTTTATTTGCTAACGTAACTTTAGCTTCAGGTTGACAACGCACCAATACCACCTCTCTATGTAAAGACGACGTGTACTTTTTCTCATCAGGAATATTTATTACATGCCTTTTTTAAAGGATATCCGTTTCTTTTGGTAATATATGTTCAGCCGTGAACTAGTAAAAATATGTTTCCATAAAAAGATAAATGTTCAGCTTTTACCATAAAGCGCCGGGAGACGATGGAATAACTGCTGAGCTACTGAGAGCGGGTGGAATGCCAATACTCAAGGTCCTCTAGAAGCTATTTAATTCCGTCATGCTCGAAGGCAGTGTTCCAGAAGTGTGGACCAGAGGTGTGGTAGTTCTCTTTTTCAAGAAAGGTGATAAAATGTTATTAAAAAATTATAGACCCATCTCACTTCTGAGTCACGTTTACAAGTTGTTTTCAAGGGTCATCACGAACCAACTATCACGCAGGTTAGACGATTTCCAACCTCCCGAACAAGCCGGATTCCGCAAAGGTTTTAGCACCGTAGACCACATTCATACGCTGCGCCAGATCATACAGAAGACCGAGGAGTATAATCGGCCATTATGTCTAGCGTTTGTGGACTGCGAGAAAACCTTCGATTCGGTTGAGGCATGGGCGGTGCTTCTGTCATTACAGCGGTGCCGCATCGACTATCGATACATCGAAGTGTTGAGGTGTTTGTATGAAAAGACCACTATGTTGGTCCGATTACAGAATCAGAGCTCGAAACCGATCCAGTTGCAGAAAGGTATAAGACAGAGAGACGTTATTTTACCGAAACTGTTCACAGCTGCACTGGAAGATGTCTTCAAGCTTCGGGACTGGAAAAGACTCGGAATCAATATCAATGGCGAGTACATCACTCACATTCGATTCGCAGATAATACTGTGGTCATGGCAGAATCGCTGGAAGACTTGAGCAAGATGCTCGGTGACCTCGATAGAGTTTCGCAACAGGTGGGTCTTAGGATTAACTTGGACAAGACGAAAGTCATGTTCAACGTTCATGTTGAACCTATACCAGTTCACGTTTTGGACTTAATTCTTAAAGTTGTTGATCAGTATGTGTACCTAGGTCAAACTATTCAGTTAGGTAAATCCAACTTCAAGAAAGAGGTCAATCGCCGAATCCAACTCGGATGGGCAGCGTTCGGGAAGTTAAAGGGTATCTTTCTTGTCCAAATTACCGCAGAGCCTAAAGTCGAAAGTCTTCGACCAGTGTGTGTTACCGGTGATGACATACGGAACTGAGACTTGGCCGCTAAATGTGCGCCTCTTAAATAAGCTCAGAATCGCTCAGCGTGCTATGGAGAGAGCTATACTTGGTGTTTCTTTGCGAGATATGATCCGTAATTCGGTGATCCGCAAGAGAACGAGAGTAACCGACATAGTCCAGAGAGTCAGCAAGCTGAAGTGGCAATGGGCATGCCACATTGCTCGTAGAACCGATAACCACTGGGGAAGAAAGGTTCTCGAGTGGCGGCCCCGCACCGGAGGACGTAGTGTTAGACGACCTCCCACCCGGTGGACTGATGATTTGGTCAAAGTCGCGGGGAGTTGCTGGTTGCAAGTAGCTGATGATCGCAACTTGGGGCGCTCTTTGGGGGAGGCCTATGTCCAGCAGTGGACATCCTCCGGCTAATGATGATATTCAGCTTTTAATAAGAACATCGTTGCTCGGGTTTAGATTAATGCACGGTTAGCTATAGGTTTGCAACACTCCACATTGTGGGTATCTTAACGTAACGTAACGTAGGTGCTCTTGCTGTATCTCTTTTATCTCTTCGAGGATACCGCCGTGGAGATACGATATTATTATATGCAATACGAGATAATGAAAGTTAAAATGGATTATAATAAAACACTTTTTTTATAATAAAACACAGTTTTTTGAATATATTATTCAATTTATTCCCATTTTACATTCATACTTAGGACAGAAGAGGACTCTCTTCTGGTAATATAGGTTCTTAATAAGCCATAAACTGAACTGGTAAAACACTAAAGCTTTTAAAACTAAACTATAAGGCTAAGATTTGAATGCACCATTGAAAACTAAATATTTCTTGCTATCAAGAAACTCGTCTACGTTTTCCGAATATTATAAAAAAGGTAAAAAAAACACTGGACCATTTCAGAATGAGAAAAATGGACGGCGCAATAAATTAAACCATCCTGGGACTGACCGTCTACCGCTTTAATTAACTTTTCAACCAGTTTCAAATGGAAAAATACGATAAGTGCAAGCTTGAAAATGCGTAGATAAAATATTTTCATAAACACGCCATTTCAGTTATACCTATTCGAAGTATTGCATTGCAGTAATATGCGATTTACGAATTACTAAAAAAACCCTAAGTTGATATCTGCTATATTTAACATTTTACAGTGATCTTGTTTTTGTAAGCTGTGTTGATAAAAAGTTCCATTAAAGAATTATGGCCAGTGCCAACTGATTTCCTACTAAAAAACTCTTTAAAGGCGAGAGCAGTTTGTTCTCGAACCATGGGCATGACTAGGTGCAAAGTTTGTGATACCTTGCCCGGTTCAATACTACGGCAACGGTAGGAGTAACTAAAAGAAAACAGACTCACTTACAAAAATGTAAAGCAGACTTGAATCAGATATGTAACAGAGGATCAATCTGAGTGAATAGACTTGACTTACCTAAAAACTCATAGATGTCAATCGCGATTGAAACATAAAACGACAAGGCTGTTATTGCTCTGAGCGTCGCCAAAATAATATTCATGACGTGACGTCAAATATGGTTTTCACAAATCGTTTTAGCAATTTATAAAAAGAAAAAAGAAAAAATGTATCTTCACGTCCCATATCCCCGAAGAGGCACAACCTACCCACGACTATCCGAAGACACTAAGTGCCACAATGTGATAGGTGTCAAGCCTGTCGCCAACCGGGCACATTTCCAATCCCGAGCAAAATTTTTTTATAAGAAAATTGAAAAAACCCAATTTTCTTTTTGTTGTCCGACCCGGGATTCGAACCCGGGACCTCACGCAGTCAAGCCCAACAACTGAACCGGTAGACCACAGAGGCGATAATTTTATGATTTTTGTTTATTAGTAACCTGTCTATGGCATTGAACTATAACAAAGCTTTTCCTTATACCTACCTATCAACAGCCGACTGCTTCTAGAGAATGTCTTCTAGTGAAGACTTTTCAAGTGGTACACCGCTTGATTGTACATAAGCTGCGAAGTGAAGTGAAACTCCCCTTCTACCGCCTTACTTGGACAGATGTAGAATAAGCCTTTATTTTGCTAAATCCGCGTAAGCAGTGTAATTGTTGTAGTGAGAAATTTTCCAAATTACTTATAATAATGATGTCATTTGAAAGACTTCTCACCACAACAATTACATCGTTTACGCGGAATTAGCAAAATAAAGGTTTATTCTGCATCTGTTACAATGGATATCTGCAATTTCAACTGATTTAATAACAAAAATGCTTATTCGGATTTGAAGGATAAGTAATAGGCATAAAAGACTAGTATCTTGTCATCGGAGACATGTAATAAATACATTAATAAATTTCATTATCAGCCGGAGGGCCTCCACTGCTGGATATAGGCCTCACCCAAAGACCGCTTCGGGTCAAGGTCACTAACAGCTTGTATCCAGCGACTTTCTGCAACTTTGACCAGGTCATCAGTTCACCGGGTGGGAGGTCGTCCAACACTACGTCCTCCGGTGCGAGAACACTACTCGAGAACCTTTCTTCCCCCAGCGGTTGTTGGTTCTGCGACCAATGTAGCCTGCACCAATGCTACTTCAGTTTACTGACTTTGTGGACTATGTCGGGTACTTTCTTTCTCTTGCGGATCGCCGAATTATGGATGATATCTCGCAGAGAAATACCAAACATAGCTCAATAAATTTGTGTGCTTTCAAATATTATGCTAAAGTAACTCGTTTTATTTTGATTTTTTTTAATGTGATATGACACTAAACGATACACGACTCTCCTGAAGATGGGAGAAACTATTGACATCATAGGTGTGTCGCCGTCTGGTAGCTAGGGTTTTAGACTTAATTTGCAAGTCTTCTGACAAACCTACCCTCCAAACCAGAACATGGTACTGTTTTATATTAGTAGAAATTGATAAGACGTAAGATACCTACACGGGTAAGTTTCTACTCATCATTTTAGCTTAAATACTCTACAGGCAGGTAAGCAAAATCTATAAAAAACATCTATTACCATTATCGTTATCATCGAAACTAAAATGTACACATACAATTTCAGCTACAACAACAATAGCTTCCTTAATGCAAAATTTGGACTGCCTTTTCGTACCTACTAAAATAATCCAGTAAAATTATTTATAGTGTGATAGCCCTAAAAACTTATAGAGTAATTACACCTTTTCTAGCCGCCTTAATTATCTATTTTTCAGGTGTAATCAGGTGGAATTTTATCAGGTGGTTTAGATTGGGTCAATCTCTGTCCCCAAATCAGTAACTTTCATATTGTCTATAAGGCACGAGTTTCTTTTACTATTAAAATCTTAAGTTTATAAACTAACTCATACTATAAAAAGAAACAAAGTTTAGGGCAATTGTGAGGAAAATGTTGAAACTAATCTGATCCTAGCCCCCGAAAATGATAGGCTACATATTATTTATTCAAGCGACAAAATACACTGTCAAGATGATACATACTCGTCGTCCCATGTCAAGCGTAACGGGCAGGTGCAATATTACCGACATTTGTGTTATACCCTCATTTTTCGTTTCTTGTCAACTATCATCGATGAAAAATACTCTGGATCGTGTAACCATTTTAACAAGCATCTAGACAAATATGGAATGGCTGCGTTGAAGTACGCTCTACTCTGTGCCTCTGCTAAATATAACTTTAATTATAGTTTATGCATGTTTTTTCACGCCAGTATCCCTGGAGAGATAGGCAGAGGTATAACCAGGAAACCCACTACTAGCTGAATTTGTGAAACCTACCGCCAAGGCTATTTGGCTTTTTTGGCCAATTGGCCAATTTATGGCTAGTTGGAATGTTCTTTTACAAGTTTGGTGACTATTTTAAAATTAAATAAATATGTATGTAAAGTAATTTTAATAATTATAATATCGTGAAATTGATATACTTGGTAATTGTGTAAGTTTTACAATAATTTTAAAATACTTATTTGATATTTGCATACCATGTTACGTTGTAATAATTTGTTACCTACTTGTATATTGCTTCTAATATCATGAAATTACCCTTATTCTGCAAATAAATTATCATTGATTATTTAACAGAGCGCTTTTTCAATTCAGAGCAACTTTGTTTTCATTAAAACACTAAAAAGATACATTTTGACTTGTCCTGGCTGTGAATCGAACCTGAGACCTCATATGGTCAACGCCAATACCGGATCACTAGGTATAAGCAATAGCTATGATGAAAATCAGATCAAGATACGTAGAAAAATACCTGTGCTTATCACATTTGCTCCTTTAGGGAATCAGATCGGAGCATATCAAATGATCTGAATTCAACCCGATAACAAATGACTAGACGAAGACTCTAGACCAAAGAGGTGGTTATTACATACTTGTAATGAACAAAAAAATTGAGCGCAGTAAAACTGCAAAAACTGACTCCAATTATTTCTTGAAACGACATGACAAATTTAATTAGGTACCAAGTCTAGATTTAACAATTCTTTTTTCGAATGATTGCAAATGATTCCAAAACGGTATCTTATAAATTTTATAAACATTCAAGTAATTAGTACCTACTAGTACGCTAGTAATTTTTTGTTGTACTTAGTTAAAAATGCATAATTTTCTGTTGATGTTGTAGACCTCAACAGCGTTACAAACGCACAAAAAAACATGCAATAAATGGACAAGCTTCTCCTTTCTTAGAATAGGTTAACAAGACTAAGCTGGATCTTTCCTTGGATCTTGAATTAAACTAGAGTAGGTAATTGTAATATTGATTTAACACAAATCCACGTCCAGTTTTGCATATATCTAATGTTGGACTTGTCTGTCCAGTATCGTTCTTGAATTTCCTATACCTAGTTGATTAGATTTTGGTAAAGTCCTAATTTTATAAAGTCGCGAAATCAAGACCAATTTTATAAACATATATACACGTAACAGAGTTTTAGATAGCAACTGTTTGTATGAATTTACTTTTTCAATAAGAGAAACTTATTATTTTTTTTATTTTTTTATTGCACAACATGAACAAGCGCGATAAGCAAAAATCAAAAAAATAAATTACAAATGGTTCTTCTTGCTATTAAAACACTCTTAACATACAGCCACACAACTAAGAGAGCTTCCCCTATAATTCTTAATTATACTTACTAATCTCTGATTATACACAAACTATTCAGCATAGGTATATTATGTATATCTCAATTTCTCAAACAGTACTTGAGGAAAAGCTTTGAAACGGGTCCTACCAACCTTCGGAAAATGACTAGTAGAAATAGATGAAAAATATTACATACAAAAGGAAAAAACTAATTTTGAAAAGCGAAATATAAAATTTAAATTGAAATACCACAGAACCATCTGTTGTCATACTGAATGCGCAGGAAGTGAGTTGCAATGACTCGCGCTCTCCCGAGACCAGCATTCTCAACGTTTCCCCTCACCATATCTGTATAAAGGCGACTGCACCGATTGGAATGTTTCCTTTGTAGCATAAAAGAGTTTTCGAGAAGTACTTGCAATTTTAAATAATAGCATTACATTACATTTCAATTTCAATAATCATTTTTGTACATTCTACAAGTTTGGAAAACATTTAAATATTTGTTACGCACTCAGTTCAACGCATCAAGGGATTATTAGGACTTTATCTAGCAAAGGGATGATCGGGAAAGAGATATAGATTACTTCTTAACCGATGAAAAAAGATGAAGATTTTGAGGGGTGTTATGTTAAGTTTGACGAGTCTTTGTGTGTAGCATCATAACTTTTTAACAAACCGACAGATTACGACGCAGGTTTTTAAAGTGCAAACTTCTTTAGCGGCGTTGCGCTTTTTTGTGGAATGGCTAAAAACTTCTAAACTCGCGTCAGATCGTGAGATCGTAAGACGCCGCAGGGCGCATGCGCGAATAAGACGGTGCGAGATCTAAAATAAAACTGTTTTTGTATTGCTTACATATTTCGAAAAAGTATAGGATTCGCAATGGATAATACGCCGCTATATAACTACCATTATATTCTCACAAGACAACATGATAGCAGCTACGTATAATATCAACAAACATTGCTCTATTTGTTCCATCTTGAAAATAAGCTTTATGTGTAGACGAGCACTGTTCGTTATACAGATAACATGATGACGCTCCTAGCCGTCTCAAAGTTTTACTTTAGCGAGTTTTATTAGGTTATTGATATGAAAATAATATTTTTGCATAAATGATAGTACTTTCATACTGATAATTAAAGCAACTCGTTCAAAATTATTCCCTAACCATTCCAAAATACCAAAAATGCACACCGTTAACATTCAAGTTTTCACTTCTGTCGGCGCTTCCGGAGTGCAATCCGTCTTTTTTTGTTTCAAAGCTGAAGTGATCGAGATAATTCTTAAATACATTAAATAGAGGTTATTTTTTTTTTAATATCAAGTTTTCTATCCCAAACTGTCACTTTTAATGATTTCCATGGTTCTTAAATTGCACGCAACGTAGGTAAATGCTATGAAAAAGAGTTGATGCCTACAGTAAATTACAAAAAACGCTTAATTGGCATTAATTTTACACAAACAAAACAGAAGCATTCAGCTGAAAACAGATCAGTTCTGTTGTACAAATAATATATGGAATAAAACACCATAAAACCATCTGTTGTCATATTCAATGCACAGGAAGTGAGTTGCAATGACTCGCGCTCTCTAGAGAACAGCATTCTCAACGTTTCCTCTCTCCTTGTTATCAGTTTAAAACCAACTTCACCAATTGCCACGTTTCCTTTGTTGCATATAAGACTTTTCAAGAAATGAAACGACACATTTGAAGTTGTTTATGCATTTACGACGAAAAACAATTTGCTTATGAGTATATTACTATTAAACTGTTAATTTTTTTAAATAGTTTTTGTGTTATTAATGTTGTGTGTTATTAAATTGTGTTAATAAAATTAAAAATTAATAATCTTAAATGTTATTAATTTTGTGATTTTTAATATTTAAGCATTATAATTTAATTTAAGAAATAAAATTTGTCATTGATATTGCGATTTCAAGCATGATATCCTTAGAGGCTGAATCTTTTTTGAAGTGAAAACTTCTTTAACGGCGTTGCGCACTTTTTTGGAATGGGAAAAAACTTGTAAACTCGCGTCAGGACACGTGACCTGATCGAAAATTCGTAAGACGGATGGAGAGTAAACAGCCGGCGCGGCGTAGGAGAGGAAATATCCCTCCCTCTTTCTACGACGCGACGAAAATGTATGCCTGTGCCTATTGTTTCGTTTAGACGGTGCAGGTCGTTTGCGCGAATACTCATGTTGACATGTTTGTGTACGATAGCGCAATAAATGAATATTGTATTCTACCACATCAATGATAGTACTTTCACACTGATAATTAAATCAATTCGTGCAAAATAATTCCCCAACTATTCCAAGATATCACAAAAAGCACTACGATAATATTCAAGTTTTCACTTCTACCGACACTGCCGGCAACATGAGTGTCAACTCAACAATGGGTGCAATCCGTCGTTTTTTTTTCTTAAATTTTTGGCAATGGCGTAAGTATTTGCCATTAGTCAAGTTGAAATTAAAATTAAGTTACAAGATTTGACAAAATTAATCATTAGTCGTCGAAGAAAGTCATGTTTTGCTTAAGGCGGTGGCTTCCTTGCTCAGGCTCATATAGCGAGATTGAACGGGAATGAGGAAATACACAAGACACTAATTACTTCATTGTTTTTTCATTTATGCACTTTAACTGAACAAAATTGTACAAAATGACGCCAAAAATTTAATAATTACACTCAAAACAAACATGAAATTCAATAATCATAATATTTAATACGTGAAACAAAAACTTTGGACCCCTTTTTAAGAAAATTGCGCGGACGGAGGAGTATAAAATTTGGCATACTCAAAATGTTTGAAAACAAAGCAGTTGGTCGTGCTAAATGAAGATGGCGTTCTTATCGAAAATAATTTACGTCGAAACTTATAATTAACATTTATGATGATCGAATTATGAACAAGAGTCGACCACTAGTTACAATAAAACTATGGCGTCTTTTCTTTCGATGTCGCTTAAATTCAGGCTGAATCTTAAAGATGCGTTTCATGTAATGTTGCAGGTTTTTATTTCATAGTTAGAACTGTTTCTATGGCGTATTCATTTTGAAAATAGGTTATCCACCATGAGGCATAATCATAACGGACTATTGTTGATCACTCTACATATAAAATACAAAGTAAACAGTTTGACATTTCAAACAAACAAGGAAAAACTCAATAAGTATATGAAAATATTGTGTAAAATAAAATCGGTGCAGTGAAAGAAGCGCCGTTTATTTCTAACGTTTTTACATTCGCTGTAAATCTCGTAAGAAAACTGGTAGCTTTTGTTCGCAACGTTCTGGGATTAAGTTGTACTTAAATCGTAAGTACAAACAGATAATTTATCTGTACTTAATAAATATAAACACTTGCTTAATAAATGAAGTTAGTTTAAAATACTTTTACCGATAGGTCGCTATTAAGTAATTAATGTTCAAATGTGGAATGCTTTAGGTTTAAAACTAGTGAAATAAAAAAATTCGTGGACAAGTATACAAAATTGAATCTAACAAAGTACATAGTAAACAAATTGCATGGTTACGGGTATTCCCCGTGTTGGTCGGTGCTTCTTTGCGGAATAGGCCATCTGCCTTCCATTCAGGCGAGTCGTAAAAGGCGAGCATAATCGAATTAGGCATTATTGAATGAGTTTATTTTTAAATCTTTTCAACTCTCCCACTAAAACCCTAAAAGTATGTGGAACAAAAAAATATTCTTTTGTCCCACCTGTGTCAGGCAGCTCGTAAAAGGCTAGACATTTTACTAGATGGTAGAGTTTCGCAGCGGGTCGCTCGTATTGGTAACACCGCCTTACCTATTTCTGCTGCCATAACGTCAATGCTTGCCGTTGACGTGTTCCGGTTTGACCTTGCGATTGAAATACAACAATGCTTTTGTAAGAACACCAGAAATACAATACATAGTACTTGCTATCCGCCCCGGCATCGCTCAGGAGAGAGAGTATAATACGTAATAGGTACAGTCATCACTACATACATTATACATATCGAATTTAATGCGATTTTTGTAATAGATATAATGATTCAAGTTGAATGTTTATACGTATAAGATAAAAAGGAAGTTAGTCCACCCGTGCGAAGCTGGGACGGGCTGCTAGTTAACAATAAACTTCAAAATTGACTTAAGAGCAAAGAGAAAAACCTATAAATAAAAACAATTAAATTGAAACAAAATCTGTGCTATCGCAAAAACAAAACAAATTTGGTATAGGTATATTTAATTATATAGTTATCAAAACCAATTTACGCTACGCGTATTCTTGCTTAGCGTCAATTCTTTTAATTTGTATTTTTAATTTTGATACGTTATCTCTTCTAATATATTTAACAAAATATTTAGTGCAAATAGCTTTTATATAATACATAAAAGGCTTAAGGTAACTAAAGATTTGATAAAGGTTTAATACACGTTTAAACAGTTTAACAATTGCCAGATTATAAATGACATTTTTTAAAAACTGAAAATGGGTATAATAAGTTATCATTAAAAGATAAGTATTTTCTTTAATCTAAGAAAATACTTCCTATATTCATTAATTTGTTATCACTCGAAAAATTTTGGCAACGTTTCCAGAAAAAAACAACGGGTGTAATTTTTACGGACATGTTATTTTTTTTAATTTACACAAAACTAATAATACATTTAAACCTTCCTTGGGTATCAACTTATCTGTCTGTAAAAACCGTATGAAAATCCATTCAGTGATTTGAGATCGTGAGCAGACAAACACAGCCGGGGGACTTCGTTCTTAGCCTCCGATGTAAAAGAGGGGCGTAAAATGTGTGATTGGTGTTATGTGTGACATACAGAATTATACGAGATAAGATGTAAGATAGTACATTAAGCAAATAATTGAAATCGAAAAATACGTAATAAAAGTAATACAAAATGTTAAAAATAGAACTGATTTTCGGAACCCATTACATTACATTAATATAAAAATAATTAATGATAAGAAAAATATTATTGGGATGGACTCAGATTTTCTTACAATTTCCTAACAAAAATAAGAGCAGCCTCGTTTATCTTGAGTCGTATTTGAAGTGGGGTCTGTAGAGGTATTATCATAAGAGGGGAACTTTGTACCTTTACTAAACCTTTTTAAGCAGCGCACTTATCGGTAAGAGGCGTTCTCAGCTAAATTTTTTTCATATCATTAAAATTAATAAGCTACAGCTACTTTAAAACTTCATTTTGAAAATAATTTTCTAAATTCTGGCATGTTTGTACATTTCAGTAAATTTTTTAAAACAAAAGTCATTATTACAAAATGTATTTAACTTATAATGAAGCCATTTCTTTAGACCCACTGTAATAGTGACAAATATTTAGGCACTAAGACGAAGATGTATAGAAGTACCATTTAAATTATGCGCTTTGGCTATATTCGTCAAGCTTCTGAAATCCGAATGTGTTTTAAATATACCTATACAGAGTTGTTATTTGGTACATAATTAATCATATCCCTAAAATTTAGATTTGGTCAGCCATTTTAAAAATAAAAGCATAAAGAGTAAAAAAAGAAAAGCCGAAACGCATAATTTAAATATTAGTACTACTAGTATATGCTTATGTAATGTTATTATTCTGAAAACATATTTATACATATAACCCTTACATCAGATTTCATTGTGTACCTTATCCTTCAATGCGGGACTAGTACAAAATGTAGATACATCCCTATCTTTATTTTGTGCTTAGGCATTACAAGCTTAGGCCTAGGCTTAGGCCTAATACAAAATGTCACAGCGACTCACCCGGATTGGCACCACCGCCTTACCTATTCCTGCCGCCATAACGTCATGACGTGTTCCGGTTTGGAGGGTAAGGTAGCCGGTAAACTTACTATTGCTCGAGGCTTAACATCCCGGCCTCAGGTTGGTCATTACCACCTTTGGTGTCTCTAGGTGGCGTGAATTTCTTACCATCAGGAAATCCGTCTGCTTGTTTGCCTTCCAATATCATTAAAAAAAATGACAAGTAAGTCTGTAGTCACACTTAACCCACAAGCTGCATCCACTTCTTTTTAATGTTATATTACGCTTACCGTAACCGTTGGAATTAAAGAATAATTTCTTTAATATTTTCTGAATGCTCAAACGTTTAAACTAGTCTTAGCACAATATGACACCTTTGTGGTTTTCTGTAGTGCTTAGATTGTTACTTATTTGTATTTAGTTGTTAGATTTAGAGTAAGGGAAAAAGACAAACCCGCTGAGTTTCTTGCCGGATTTTCATAGTGTGTGGCCGCGTTCCGATCCTGTGGTAGTTTTTAGTATTATATAGACTCTTCACAAGTGCCTCTTGTAAGGTGAATGTGAATAAAAATATTTTCTATTTCTAGATTTGTGTTTAGACTTTAAATTTATTAAAAATAAATAGCACTAAAATTACAAATTTGTACTCCAAATTCTAGGATAATATTACCCGGACAGTTGCTAGTTTTTTATGTTTATGTTAGGTACTTATAGTCAGCGTTTATTTCACTTATTACAATGCAATTCTACTGAACATTTGAAGTATCGAACCTTTAATGTAAAAGCTTGAATTAAGGATAATATATTTCTAGTTCATCTGTATCCAGTATTCAGTAGTGTAGCAACGCTCTAAGAGCAATATATTATTATTAAGACGAGTTCAGCATCTCAACGATATCAGAATTTGATGTTGAATTATTTATGATGTACCGTGAAAGCTATTATTGAATCGTAAACAGTATTGAATGAACTGTTTTGACACTAGCTATTGACTGCATAAGTCACACGGTTGAATGATGGCCCCTTTTGTGGAACGGCTTTTGTTATTCTTTACAGATGAAGTATCATTTCTCAATACTTTGGGTAATATTTGCCATTATTGGCCTTTTGTGACTTTATTTGTTGTTACATAAACTTTTTACTTAAAATTTGTTATTGTGAGTCTGCGTTGTAGCGATTTTGTATTGTGGGGAAAGAAACGGAATAAACACAAGGCACCGATGGAAAGAGATAAACGTGGCCTATAGATACTATCTTTGCCGTAATTACATATAACAGTGGCTGAGGAGTTAGGCATGAAATACAAGTCTACCAGCTAGCTACTCTACCCTCCAGACCGGAACATCACAATGTCATTACGGCGGCAGGAATAAGAAATACCGTGGCCAACTCGGACTAGTTGCTGGCATTCAACCAATAGTGTTCATATTGTTAATGATTAATTTAACCTGTACTCACCACTTACGAGCTACCAGGTAGAGTGTCAGATGTTCTATTCTACATAGAAAACAAGGATAAGGAGAACTTTTTTTGTTAACTGCGATGTCATGTTTCAGTTATCTCATACGTATGGTTACAGTATACGTTTTTATCTTATACTAGTGGTCGCCTATTTGTTGATAAGAACGCCATCTTTATTTCTATTACGTATTAATATATAGATATTGCTTATTACCTCTCATTTATCGTAGTGTTGTGTTGACTATGTGTCAAGTTATAATCTACACATACTTTGACACTTTTCGACGGTTACTATCGAAAGATAAAAGAAATCGCCATGTTTAAAAAAATTATATATGCCCCATAACATAAATACTTAAAAAAATCTATTTCAAGTAGTAAAAAATAATTCTTGAAGAAGACACCGAACGAATTAAAAATTTAGTGAACTCGTGAGAATGGTCCAGATGCTAGATGACTCTTACTGTTTCTTCCCTTTTTAGTCTCTTGATTAAATTTATCTTTTAAAACCTTTAACACTTTATAAGACCTAAGGTAACTTAGTAAGCTTATTTCATAGCACTTTCGATTTACTCTATTTTCACTATTTCTACTGAGTGGGCGTTCACTCAAACTTGATCATAAATTTTTAAACTCTGACGGAGAAAAAAATTAAGTTATGATTTCGAAATGTCTGTCTGTCTTTGTTATCATAACTCCCTTAACGAATGAACCCATTCCGATGTGGATTTTTTTGTTTTGAAAGCAGATGTGATCGAGACGGTTTTTAGCTACACTACAGAAGATCCTGTCGGGGATCATTATTTGTTTTCACAATTATGTCTTTGAACGAAACTATATCTTACAAAATTAAATGTATAAGTATGTCATATTTACTTTTACACTATTTATTTATTTATAGAAATAAAACAGATAATTACTATTTTATTTATACTTGTACCATTTAAAATTGCTTTGGCACTACCTAACTTTGGAAATGCTACTTGCTAGTTAACAAACCAATGGCTTATAATACAACTTCTATTTAAATTTAAAAACGAATAACATGACATATTGCTGTAATAAATAAATTGAAATTCGTTACGTTCTTAAGCTAGCTATAACATTACTGCCACAGACTGCCTTTAACATTGGCAACCTTTCAAATAAGTTTAAGCTCCGTAACCACTAAAATTCATGTAAATATACCAAACGAATCGGTGTATGATCGGACTAACCACAAAATTCAATTACGTAGCAGACAAAATAAAAACGTTCCAGACTGAATCGTATCGTTGATTTGTTTTCAGTTTGTTTTCTCGTTTGAATTTTAAATGTATATACATCGTTGAAATATACATTTGAAAAATAGCCAAATAAATAAAACTTTTTCAAATGAGTATTACATACCAAAATATAATATAACTTTTCAATTATTTTACATCTACTAAAATCCTATCGACTTTGTTAGTATTTGCAAAAGAGAAAAAATTAGACAACTTAAAGCGAATTTGATAAATTTTCTTTTCTGTAATCCTTTTATCTATAATTAGATTATTTATAATCTAATTATAGATAAAACACATTACAGATAAGACACAGCAATTTATAAGCAGAAAATATGATATTCATAAAATCGTTTTTTAAACAGACTTATTTAAGCTTTGTGCACCTCAAATTACTTAAATGGCTATAGCGGGTTAATAAGAAGGTCGAGTCCTGCAGAGACTCATCAATTGTAAAGAGGTTCACGAAACTTAAATATACAGCCTCAGGTTAAAACTCCACAACCGTTGTCCTTAGTGGTAGGCAAGGTGTATTTCTGACCAAGAGTAATACCGTTTGCCTGTTTAATTAAATATATCTGCCATCTGCCTTCTTCCCAGGCAGCTCGTAAAAGGCGAGCATAGGCTTACCGTCACTAACACCGTGACATCTGACTAGGTGGTAGAGTTTCGCAGCGACTCATCGTGACTGGTACGTGTTCCGGTTTGGAGAGTAAGGTAGCCATTAAACTTACTTATGCTCGAGGCCTAACAATCCGGCCTCAGGTTGGCAATGCATCGTTACCATCAGGAAATCCGTCGACTTGTTTGCCTTTCAATAACATAAAAAAATAAAATATAAGAGTACTATTTATTAAAGACTAAAATATTTTAGATTCACATTAAACACAAAACAGATTGTAAGTGCGAGCAGAGACGTCCATCACAGGAACGACCGCACAATTTCAGCAGTCGTACCAGGCATTATCTCACTATACAGACTGCATAGATGTGCGCCTTTGTTCTTTGACATATTTCTATAATAGAAATGTATTTTACAAAATGTAATTCATATTTTATTCTTTGATAAAATTTTGTCAGACAGGTTTGTCAGGATCGTGAGTTCTGGCACACGATACTCTCTGCCCACGTAAGGGACTTGGCGTAAAGTAATGTATGTATGTAATAAAATTTTGAAATGCCTTAAAAGAAAATATCAAGGTGTTATTTAAGACAGTTTTTGAGGTGCTTTTAAAAGTGTTTTATAATTCTTGTGAATAATTTTAATAAAATAAAAAAAATAATGACACCAAATAGCTGAGCCTATTTCTATCAGACAGATTAAAGGGACGTATCCAGCATAACATCTAAGTAAATTAAATAAAATTCTGTTTAATTAATTTAACCTTATTTTCAACTAGTTGTTGCCCGCGGCGTTGCCCGTGTGGTCCCACAGGAACACTGTTTCGGGATAAACCTATTCTATGTGTTATCCAAGATACCCTCTATGTGTGTACCAAATTGCAAGAAAATTGGTTGAGCAGTTTTTGTGTGAAGAAGTATAAAACAAACAAACATACAACCTTTCGCATTTATTACATTGATAGAATATATTTTTTGAATAGCTATTTAAGTAACAAAATAGATAGATGGTACCCTTTTACTTTTAAATAAAAAAAAAATAACAAAATGTGATTTAAGCTCGGGACAGACAGGTCTGCACCCGAAGGAGGACGCTATTACTGTTGCCACACCTAAGAAATCCATTTACAATCATGTCCGGGAATCGAACCCAAATCTTGTATTTGACGACGTTGTCAGACAACTATGCTCTCCCTTCGGATAACGAGAGTGTATATCATATAAAAATGAATTGATGATATTTACTTGACTTCCGAATAGCTTAAAAAATTTCTTTGGCAGGTCAGTTTTCAACATTGAATGATGCCGACAATTAGTCGCTGTGCACTATTAGTGGCGATGGTCAAAACCAGGGATACATTTTTTTTATTATATACGTCTTTATTTACTGTGTATGTGTATTGTATTTAATATTGCTAAAATTAAGCAGCCTTGGTCTTCCGAAAACTCAAGAATAAGCGCAAGACTCTAAGAAAAGAAAGAAAGAAAGAAAAAATATTTATTTGCGGATTATGATTGTTACAAAGATGTTACAAAATTATTTAGGTGTTTCTACATATTCTACCAACTTGTGCTGTGCAAATATTTTAATAGTTATTAATAAAATTAGTTAGTTTCATTATTTACACACTGTTTATTGTATTGATTACATGATTATTTATTAACACAAACAAATTTTAGAATATAAATTAATTTATCCTTATCTACCGTAAACTACCACCGTTTTCAAACCTAGTCAGACAGGAGAAGAAACGGCGTAACAAACTCTTGCGCACCCAACATTCTTCAATTAGATTAATCATATTAGAAATACTTTATTATTTATTCTTATCTGGAAGAAAATCTTTGACACTATAATAATTTTGCTCTGTAAGTTAGTCGAATACCTTTTTTAGATATCTGTTTAATGGAAGTGATTTAAGATTATCAGTAATTTGGTTGTATATATGAATGGACATGCAATACACATTACTTTGTACATGTTGATTTTTTGGTTAAGCACATGTAGTTTCTCACTATTTCGAAAATGTGGCAAACCTAGCAGTTCAGCATTTGTATAAAACAAATGATGATGTTTTGTTTTTACAAATACACATACAGCCAATATACATAAAGGTAATATTTTAAGTGACTTAAAAAGTGGCTTAAATTAATGTAACTGATTGACACTACATATCGCATGTATACACTACTTCTGAACTCTAAAGAGTCTAGTTAATTCTACAATTCCCCCAAACAGGAATACCATACCGCAAAACAGAAGAAACATACCGGTGATAAGCTAACAGAGATGCCTTTAATCCTGACAATTCTATAACTCTTCTCAACACATATACAAACCTATCGATTTTATTGCAAAGTGAATCAATATGCGATTTCCAGTTACAAAATTTATCGATTTTTATTCCTAGGAATTTAGTGCAATCTACATTTTCAATAGTAGTATTATTTAAAATAACATCTATTTTTTTAGTATCTCTATAATGTGTTTGAAATTCAACTAATTTGTCTTCGTAAGATTTAGTTTTAGATTATTTTCATTTAACCATTCTGTCACTTTAGTCAAAGTTTTACTCGTTTCTTCAAATAAACCATTTTTATTTTTACTCTTGATGAGAAGTGTAGTATCATCAGCAAATAAAATTGAACCATGTTTGATAGCAACAGGCAAATCGTTTATGTAAATTAAAAAAGGAATGGCCCTAAAACACTACCTTGTGGTACAACGCAGTCATTAAAAAGGTAATTTGAAGTATAAACTTTATTGCGGTTTCCACTTAATTTTGATATCTCTACACATTCACTTCTGTTCTCTAAATAGCTTTTAAACCATTCTAATGAATTAATTACCTCTTATGCCATATCTCTCAAGTTTCATTAACAAAATTATATGTGATACAAAATCAAACGCTTTACCCATATCTAAAAATACAGCAAAGGGAAACTTTTTACTATTAAGGCATTCAGTTACTTTTTTAATTAAGTCGAAAGACCTGTCTTTTCTAAAACCAAATTGATTATTTTGTAATAAATTAAACTGAAGTAAATAACTGTAAAATTTTTCATGCGTTATTTTTTCTAAAATCTTAGTTATTTCTCGAATTAAAATTATTAGTCTATAATTGTTTATATCACACATGTCCTCTTTTTTAAATATTGGCTTGACAATTGACTTTTTTAAATGATCAGGATATTTCCCTTCTAAAAATGATAAGTTAATTATATGACAAAGAGGCTTTGATGTCACATTGGCAACATTCTTTAATAGTATTGTGCTTATGTTGTCATAGCCAGTTGCTCTGGTGTTTTTCAAATTATGTATAAACTTAACTAAATCATGCTCATCAACCGGGGTCAAAAACATAGTTTTTATTTATTTTATTTGTAGAACAAGCCTCATTTGTATAACAAGATTTATTTTAGGCTAATCTGTATTAATTGGGTTAGCTTTCACATTTATTTGACGGATAAACTGTTTTATAACTAGGTTCAAAATAACTTATTTCGTCAATTCTTATCCATCAAAATATTATAGAAAATAATACATAAGCAACTCAGTGCCGTTTACCGTGTTTTCTAAAAACATTGTGGTTATAAGTAAACTGTCTTATATCTGTCAAAAGTCAATTTAGTTCTAATTTTTTCAACGAGCGGTAAGTGTAGCATTTGTCGAGCAATCTAGGTTATTTTGTACACTTGCAGGTTTTTTTTAATGTGATAACAAAGCAACATAAGAACATGTCTCTTCTGGTTATAAAAGACAACCGTGGTCTTATGAAGTCGTAATATCCGTACATCAAAAACCTCCAGAAGCAGTAAAAAAACACGGAACCGAATAATTTCTATTTAGTTCACTGATAATTAGTTTGATAAAATCAAATACAACTTTCTTGGCAACTTAATATTACAAATTATCAATATGTCTAATTGAATTGAAACTCGATATAACATAAAGCGACATTTAATTTCCTAGAGTCAATCAAACATTTTCGAGATGTTTATATTTGAGAAGTAGATCCTTTATTTTGCTTGTCTGAGTCATTTATATAAAAGCGTATTTAGTTTCCAGCGGCAGGTATTTAAAAGGCCAGTAGGTAATGCAAATGTCATGATCACCACTAGATGGTCGAGTTCTTCTCAGTTGTGTTAAAGTTTGTTGTCTCAAATTTATTATCTAAGTAACTCATCAAGTTATACTTAGCTAACTATTATACACAGATTTTTCATTTTCCGGTTTATAATCTTGCATGAATAGTCGAGTTCTGTTTCAACTTGCCCAGTAGCTTTAAGTTTTTCACCTATGTCTTTCATAACGTTGGATAGAGTGTCAATAGTTCGGGGAAGATGATTTTCCAGAATTTTTAGACAGAATTTTTTGTTACAGATATAATAAAATACATCATCTAAAGTATAACTTAATTATTACCGCCTAAACCCTTATCGTTCTGTATCTTAACTGTGTGATTTTTCAACATAATATAACTTTTCAGACGTCGCTGTGACTACGGATGACAGGACTGTCGAGTTACCCCTGAATCTCGATTCATGAATCGAATATGCAATTTTATATACTTTTTAACACAATACCGGCGAATTGTTAACATTTATTTAAAAGCAAAAAATAAATATCAGGTTCGATGATTTATTTATAACTAAATATCTTCTAGTAGTAATTTAAGGTAGTTTCTTTTTCTGGTAGTTAATAAACAATTCAACTAGCTATAAATATAAATAGTTGGCTTAAAAGTTAAAGTATATGTAATTAAATAATGTTTTTATAAATATTGAAATATTTGCACACCAAAATATGGTGGAGTATGTTGATATACTTAAAAATTTCTGTAACATCTCATTTACACACATGTTCCGCAAATAAATAATTTTCATTTTCATGGTATTGTGTTAAAAAGTAATACTCTGTTCCAATTTTCAATTTACATCATATCGAGATTCAAAAGTAGCTCTACTGCTATGAACAACATATCACAGAAATCGGATATAACATTTACATGTGAAGAAATGCAGCATTGTGAGCATATCAAGCTTTATTTCTAGTATAGTATAGTCTATTTTCAATGAAGTAATCTTGTAAATTAAAATAAAATAAACTAAAAAGAACCTTAAATACTTCGTGTTGCTTCGAAATGCGTAATTCTAAAAGAGAGCTATAAAATTTAGGAGATGTTGTCTTACGATAGAAGAAATACTCCGTGAAATTAACTTCTGGGATTTAGTTCGCACTGGACACCTCTCAGGTCGGTGAGACAAATGGCCGACGATTTTAAACAGGGGCAAAATTAGATTGTGACTTCAATTAATCGAAGATTCATTTGTTATTTACAGTAAAGGAATTTTTTAAGATATTTTACAAACCCAGTAAATATGTTACGTACAACGAATGCATAACATGTTTGAATAAGTTTTGATAAGTTACGCTCGCTCCCTTTAAGCTTACGTTTGTTTTACGCTTTTAACTTATTTAGCTTTTCCACATAAAACTATATGTAATATGAAAATAAATACCCATTTTGCGTCGTCATCGCATTACGCCTGAACGGATGGACCAATTTTGTTAATTCTTTTTATATTGTGTTTGTTATTATCAAGAGAAGGTACCAATGAAAAGTAAAATAAGAAAATTTGCGGGAAAAATGGGGAAAACAGCGCTTTAATTGATACCAACTGCTGCAGTTAATGTTATAAGAAGTTCGCCGGGTCGGGTAGTATCGGGACAAAAAACAGCTTACGCCAGTCTCCAATCTCTCAAGTCCTATCTTTACACCAAGTTATACTATAACATCGCTTGGTTGCTACGTAAAAAACAAACAAAGACATTTTCCAATCTACAGCATTATTGTGGATATCTATACTAATATTATAAAGAGGAAAGATTTTATTTTTCGTTTGTTTGTTTGTTTGAAATGAATAGGCTCCAAAACTACTGGACCGTTTTCAAATATTCTATCACCTTTAGAATGCTACATTATCCTTGAGTGACATAGGCTTTGTTTCATGAAAATCGGTGCAGAACAAGCCAAGTTACGCAGGCGAAGCTGCGTGAAACTGCTAGTATAATATAAGTATTTTGCCTTACATGATATTTTTAATTTATGTCACTGGTACAAACTAATTACGAATTCATAAGTGTGTATTTAAATTATTAGTTTTTTAATTACATATTCACACAAAATTATACCATGACATCGCTTGGTTGCTACGTAAAAAAAGGAAAATCAAACTAATACATTTTCAAATCTACAGCATTATTGTGGATATATATACTAATACTAATATTATAAAGAGGAAAGATTTATTTACCTTTTTGTTTGTTTGAAATGAATAGGCTTTGAATTTACTGGACCGATTTCAAAAATTCTTTCACCTTTAGAATACTACATTATCCTTGAGTGACATAGGCTTCGTTTCATGAAAATCGATGCAGAAGAAGCCAAATTACACAGGCGAAGCTGCGTGAAACTGCTAGTATAACAGTTGCTTTACATGATATTTTTTAGTTTATGCCACTGGTACAAATGAATTACAATTTCATAAGTGTGTATTTAAATTATTAGTTTTTTAATTACATATTTCCAAGTTCTACAACATTTTCCCGATCAAGGGAAGTAGAATTTTTTTTGGGAGAATAGACTCCTTCTTATGTATTTATATCTCACTCAGTGTGAATAGATTTAATAAAGAAGCTAGAATCAAAGTATCTTTACAGTTGTAAGTTCCAATGAGGTTTTGTTTTATAACACTTATTTAGAAGTTAATAAGTATCTTCACGCCCATATCTCCGAAGAAGTAGGCAGAGGCACAACCAAGGCACCCACGACTAGCCAAAGACACTAAGCCCCATAATGTGATAGATGGCAAGTCTATCGCCAACCGGGCACATATCCAATCCCGAGCAACATTTTTTTTATTAGAAAATTGGAAAAACCCAATTTTCTTTTCTGTTGCCCGACCCAGGATTCGAACCCGGGACCTCATGCAGTCAAGTCCAACACGTGAACCGCTAGACCACAGAGGCGACAAACCATTGATTAAATAAGTAAGTTTGCGTTATATCCACAATTTTCCTAAAATGATATTTTTAAATTTTAATCTTATGACGTAATGATTTAAACATACTTTTCTCGTTAAAGTTTTATATCATGAAATAGCCATTTGCGGTAATAACGCGTCCAAGCTAAGATGTCGCCTCTTCACGTGAATGCCAAAGTATTCACCAAAGCAAACGTTGTCGGTGGGCTTTCATAAAAAAGACAATTTGCCTTATTGCCGCAATCTGTTACACATGTTCCGCGCTCGGTTATGTCTACAGCAGCCCTCATAAACGACAAAGTAAACCATAATTTATTGCGGAAATTTAGGGTCAAACATGAAAGTCATAAATTTCTTTACAAGTTAGATATATTGCCCCGCGGTGATTTGTTTTGAATCTTACAGGTTGACATCTTTAAAAAGATTTTTCTCTCTTCTGATTGTTCTTTCTCTATCTACTTATCCGAATTCCTAAGTTCCTAAAAATAAGTCTTAAACAAAAAATGTACAATTTTGTTGCAAACTTTATTTGTTAAAGCTAATCCTAACAGTCAACTTGAAAAGCATAATTCAGACGTATCATTAGTTATCCTATTGTTGAGAATTTTAGGAGTTAGTGTGCCCATTTTTCAGTTTCGTCATAAAATTAGCTTCATATTACGATAATTTTTCATAGTCATACTATTTAAACATGCATGTAAAATTTCAGGTTCGACTTAGTTGTTTTTTTATTTGGGAATCTAAGATTCCATTATAAACATCGGGCCAAGTGAAACTTCAATATTGTAAAGTTCAGAAAGAGGCAAATTTTAACTTCCATTAAAATTATGATCGGCAAGAGTTATACTTTAGAAGTTAAACTTAATAATGATGTGATGTGAAATGAAAATGTGAAAGAAGAAGTGAAGCGAATACCGGATTGCCCATTTATAGTTTTTTTTTTTATTATGGAATAATTTATATTTTTTCTATAAGGAAATGGTAGGGCTACACAGGTCTGCACAAAAAAATATTATGAAATCCCGACATAGAATGTAATGAAATAGTTGGAGTCGGTTTTTGAATTTTTTTAACACTGTTTTTAAATTATTAACTAATTAAAATATAGTGTTATATTTAGTTTACGTCGTAATTTTTTTATAATAGTTGATAACAATAAATATTAAATTGGATCAGAAGATTGCTCTAGGTCGAAGAGATGACCATACATATTATATTGTTCGCTGCGGTAAAAATTGCTTGTCCAATAAACGTTTACGACGTTTTGTAGACAGTTCAAGACTGTAGTGCGGCACGCGAAGCTAACAATGGAGTCGCCATTAGGTGGACAATAATGAAATTTGTCTACTTGAAAATAAAAAATATATAAAATAAGTATTGCCAAGTGTTGCCATTATTAAAAAATAACAAAATAAATAATTTGACTTAGTAAAACACTTGACTTGAATAAATTGACCACCGTTGGTCAAACCGTTTGACCGTTGGTCAAAGGGTTGACGTACACTCGTCACGCATGTACGCCAACCCATGTCAGTTGCCACCAACCAACTAAAACACTCAGGTTTGATCCCTCCGCTAGAAGTAGGTATATTACTCTACAATCAAACATTTGTATGACAACACATACATGCAAGTCATCACGCCTAGTCCCATAGGCAGAGTATCGGATATCAAAAGTTTTCCTTGCAGACCTGTCTAGTTTCTTCAAAATTAATTACTCATTTCATACAAACATTCCGGGTTCGTGTAATTAACTTCTAGATATCTGTATCACTGGTGGAATTAGGTTTTAATTAATTTAAAGCAGTTACTAAATATTATTAGTGCTTCTACTAATTCTATGTTATAAACTAACACTCATAATATGATTATCACAAATAATTTGCTTACTTTGGGGTTAGATCTATTTGTGTAGTTTATCTATTTTTGTCTGACCGCCTCATTAGTCGAGTGGCTAGCGTCCACTTCTAACTCAATGATCAACCGCGAGGCTCGGGTTCGACTCCCGACGGGTGTATGATAAGCATTTAGATGCCTTTTAGATGATTTATTCCGGCATCTACTTAAGTAATTCTTTGTATACCTAACACGCATAACAAAAGCATATATTGCCCACATTGGGGTTTGATTCAATTAGTGTAACATGTCCAGGGATATTATTACTATTTTTTTATGCATTAAACTAATTTAATTTTTGTATTAAATTAATGTATTTTTTTTATTTTATTATAACATGTCATTCTTATTATATTATTATTATATTAAGGTTATTTATTCAGATATATTTATTTATTGTCCATGATGCCTTCCACTGTTTTATTTGAAGTTTCATTTTTAAGGTTGGCTGGAAGAATTCTGTCCATATAGAAATAAGCCGACCTTTTACGTATTTGCGTTTATAACAGTCTATGTATCTTTTTGTCAAATTTTGAGTACAATAAAGAATTAAATAAATAAGAAAGTAATAAGTTTAAATATTAGTTTTACATTTAATTTAAGAAAGTTATATCAAATAAAGCAAGGCATAAGCGTTTTCAAGTATTTACATTCAAAACAATAATTCTGCTGTCTACTTAGTCAATTATTATAAGATATCTACCACAGAAGAGATTTTTTATTACTTTTTTTGAATAAAGAGCCTCCTTTTATTGGATAACGAGTATAGAAAATGGTTTTTATGTAAACTGAAACTTTGTATGAAACTTTTAGGACATAAAAACACTTTTCGTTTAAAACAATGACACTCTAAAATTACCAGATTAAGCAGTTTCGTAATTCAAAAATTCAATATTGCAATTTATATACGACTAGCCCGCAGCGTTGCCCGCGTGGTTAATGATCCCACAGAAATATTTTTTTTGATAAAAACTATCCTATGTGTTAATCCAAGTTACCCTCGATATGTGTGCCAAATTTCATGAAAATCGGCTTAGCATTTTTTGCTTGAAGGAGTAACAAACAAACAAACAGGACAGGACAACGTCTGTCGGTTTAGCTAGTTTTATATAAAAACTAGCTGAGCCGACACTCCGAGCTAACCTTACAAATAAATAACAATGAAACACACGTTGTTGATTATTATTAATATATTACTTTACATAGTAACGAAATAAAAGATAGATTATGGTTAAGAGATTAGTATTGTTTATGTTATTTGATTGTAGAGATATACCAGATGTGAAGACGTTGAGAGACTGGCCGTTGCCTGTATCTTCGCAAACCGATTTTTGTTAATACGCGATATGTTTTATCCATTCTGTAGGGCTATGATCGTCTTTAAATTTAAGTCATATAATTTTGTGAACTTTCTTAACGAGTTATGAGTTACGTATAAGGTACGAGGTATGAGGTATGTACGATCATCGATACATTGACATTATATAATAATCTATAATTTAATATATTGAATTCAGATTAATTTAAACTAATTCAGATAAACATTATAAAAAATAGGAAAATAATATAATATCTTTATTAATAACTTACATTTAGTATAAAGATGTCGGTATAATATTATTTGTTCAAAATTGCGGTCTAAAACTTGACGAATAAAATCATAATTTAAGAAATATATAATGGTAATCAATATAATATGCTACGATTAGCAAAGTCGTTTTATGTAAAGTTGTTAATTTTACAATATTGTCATATAATATGAATAAACGAATAAACGATTGAAAATCTTGTATATGAAAATGAACCTCCATATTCTTGGTAATCGCATCATGCCTGAACGGAGAGGCCAAAATTTTGTTAATTTTGCTGTGTTAATTATTTCTAAAAGGTATATGAAAAAAAACTGAATATACAACTTCAGTCAAATCAGCTATTTAGTAGTTATATTATAACAGGTGTTGTCAGGAAAAGGCTCATATGAAAGGACACCAAAGGTGGTACCTAATGGCCTCGAGCAAAAGAAAGTTTACCGGCTACCTTACTCTCCGAACCGGAACACATCATGACGTTACGGCGGCAGGAATAGGTAAAGCGGTGGTACCAATCTGGGAGAATCACTGCGAAACTCTACCACCTAGTCAGAGTTATTAGTTATTAGTCAGTCAGTCGTTGTTAGTGACGGTAAGCCTATGCTCGCCTTTTATGAGCTGATTGGCAGGAAGGCATATGGTCTATCCAGCAAAGGAGCCGGAGAAGGTTTTTTATATAAAAATAGATATGTATCGAAATGTTACGAAATTTAAGATTTGAATATTCATAATCAAGACTGAACAGTGGCTATTGGTGAGGCTAGTTTGTATGATAAAATATTTTGATGTTATTTACCACAATTTACTATTAATTTTCTATACCACAATCTAGTGAAATAGAAATTCAAAATATTTATAAACCAACCGACAGCCTATCCGACCTGTAATAGCCGCACATAAATTCATATGAAATTTATAAAATCCACTGAAAAATGTTAGTTGAACTTTTAAAAGTCTGAAACATAGCTATTCTTTTATTCATATCCTGACATGTGGCGTTTTCTCCGTTGTGCGCGGGCTTTCTTCTTTAACAAAATAAACAACATTTTGCTTTGAGTCTGGTCCTTTGAGAGGCTTCTTCACATGTATTATGTATGAGACCTGATGCAGTTTCTCAATTGCTAGTACTATTGATATTAAATAATTTTACACTTATAGCAGTTGCTCCGTAGTGTAATTTCATTTTCATCTTTGCTCATCTTAGAATATCTTAAGATCATCCCCACCATTCATCGTAGGCTGTTCCCTTGTCACTTAAAAACTCTATCCATCTCTGTCTAACGAAGAAAAATTCAAACATTTGGCAGCATTCCGTATCACGTTCAGTTTTTCTAATGTGTTTGAAAATCAACTGAATAGACTAATGCAACAAAGCTTACATTTTCTCTTTATTATATATATCACTTAATACCTTATTACTCTGTGTTGACAAACAAACCTTTCGCATCGAAGTGAAAAGACGTAAGATACATAAGTCGCTAACCAAAAAAAACTATATATCTGTATTGAAATAGAGTTGAAATTCCAAAGTCTTAGAAGGGTGAAATTGTGTTTTGGAAATTAGAACTGGGAAAGTTGAAAGGTAGGCTACGAAAACGTGTTGACTGAATAGCACTGAAACATGCCTTCAGACTTCAGTCGCACCGCGGACGTTCTACTGTGTAGGAGAGTTTAGACTTCGTTACACATAAAATGGCGGGAACGGTTTTTCGCTTGACGAAATTTTATACGTGAACTGAAAACTTTTTATACTTACTTTAGAGTGAAGAAATCATTACTATTATAAACTTTTGTAATAAATTAGCTCTAACAAAGTGTATTAAGAAGATTTAAAAATTATATCTCGTGTTATTTTTGAAATTGGTAAGTTTTGATTATTTGCTATTATACTTGTGACGATGAATAATCAAGAATAAAACAAATAACAAATTCACATTTGATTTCTATTTATTAGTATATATCCGAAAAATATATCTGTTAGTAAGTACATATTTTAATAATATTCAATTATTTTATTAATAAGGTGCCTGAATAAACATTGTTTTGTCTTAATCAAAATGAATAGATTAATTTACTATGTTATTAATTAATAAAACATTAATAATTAATAACATAACTTATTATACACATCAGAGAACTCAAGTGAACTTAAAACTAAATAAAACACTGTTATTATACTCGAGCTTAATCCCTATTAAATATTTTTTCGAATAGCCTATGGAAGAATAATCGTAATCCTTTATATTCTTGTTCATTAGAGCATAATTTATTTAAACAAAAAAGTATTTCATATTTGTATCTGAGCTGGAAATATGTAAACTAGTATATAGATCCAAGTTTTATTTTTCCCAAGTTTTTAGCTCCTATTAAGTTTTAGTGAGAGTTGTTTACGAAGTCGATTATAAGTTTTAGTTTTATAAGAAACGTTTAACAATAAGAGGAAATTTTTATTTTTGTAGAGAAGTTGGGCAGATGCATATAGATGGTCACATATACTGTAGCCGACCATGACTTTCTTGACATCATACTACGACCGCTTTTCCTATACATTATTTACATTTAATTCTTCCACGAATTTAGTTCAACCTATATTGCCCTTTAATACATTTTTGAAAATAAAAAAAAATCATGATCGCATCACTTATCTCCAAAGATTTACCTATACAAACAAACAAAATAATATTAGTGTAGATAATATTTTTATATCAACATTTAAAAAACCATTCCTATGTTTTATTCATTAATTCTCACATTACATAAACATAACGTTAGATACAAAAGGCAAGCTTAATGTGTTTAACAATTTCTCTCAGCCATCCTTTGAACCAACATAAAATACTAACTTATGCACATATTAATTATTTACTACTCGTACAAATGTTAGAGACATGATTCTTTGAAGTCGAATATGACATAACGAACTTAACCTAATGTAATAGCTAGTACAGAATTACGACGGACTTCAAAAATGCAAACTATTCAACCTCCTAAGAACCACCAACCGATTTCGCTTGATATTACGTTTTTTTATAGTTTTAATGTTTAACTTTTTATTATAACAGTTTTTTTTTAATTTCTCTTTTAAACCTTGTTAAATACAACTTCTTTTAATTTTTTTTTATATTTTTCCATAACTTTAAGAAGGCCAGAACAATTTAGTTTTGTCATAACAGTTTTTTTAATTTATCTTTTAAACCTTGTTAAATACAACTTCTTTTACATTTTTTTTTATATTTTTTCCAAAACTTTAAGAAGGCTGGAACAATTTAGTTTTGTCATACCTACTAGCTGCGACAACAGACGTTATCCTATCTTAGCTATGATTTTTTTTTCATATGAAATTTTTTGCTGGACAATAACAAATACGACAAAAAAAGAATGAGCAAAATCGGGCCATCCGTTTACATCACCTCACTTGTGATATAATGACGAAGGGAAATGGGGATTCATTTTATAAATATTAAATTAGTTGTCAGTATGTTCAAGGAGAAGAAATAACATTTTCAAGCATGAACATAAAAAGTATTTTTTTAAAGCCTGAGTATAAAAATTAATAGATGTGTTCTGATATTTTTTACATTTCTATTTCTTCGTTAATCTTAGCTGAACTTAGCTTATATTCATTATTTATTTTGGTATTGGTTACAAGGCTTGTTTCCCATTTAAATAACAAGAAAACCAATACTGAACTTGCAACATCAGAAAAACATGATGTTCATGAATGTTGTCATTATCTATTCAAAAATAATAATACGAACCATTGAAGGTCAAAAATACCCCGGAATACTTAGCTCTCAGCTTACGTTTCAAAATTAGAACAAATATTTAGGATTTCACTACACATACCTTTTGAAAACAAGAATTTAAAACTTTCTGAATTTCCTTAAATTTTTTATCGCCTCTGTGGTCTAGCGGTCCGGGTGTTGGACTTCACTGCATGAGGTCCCGGGTTCGAATCCCGGGTCGGCCAACAAAAAGAAAATTGGATTTTTCCAATTTTCTGATAAAAAAAATGTTGGTCGGGATTGGAAATGTGCCCGGTTGGCGATAGGCTTGTCACCTATCACATTGTGGGACTTAGTGTCTTCGGCTAGTCGTGGGTGCCTTGGTTGTACCTCTGCCTACCTCTTCAGGGATATGGGCGTGAAGATACTTTTTTTTCTGAATTTCACTCTTAACTTAAACTAACTGTAATAGCACGCACTCACACACGCACACACACTCTTTTTGGAATGACTAATGTGTTGCAAACTTTGCGATTTTACAACTTCATCGGGCTTTGTTCACACACACTCATGAGCTTATACTTCATAAAATACTTTTGTAGCGGTTGCTGGATCACCAACATACACACGAAATTATTTCTTGAAAACCCATGAATGTGGGTTTGAACCCATTTTAAATAAAAAGGAATTGATTTAGGAAATGAAAACAAATAATAAAACAACTAAATTTTAACATCGTTTACGAGGCTTCTTGCTGTACTACTAACGTTGCGCTTTAATTCCCGGATAAAGTTTTTAGTTATTTTAAAGCACTAGAGTTTCATAATAAAAAAACATTAAAAGGATGGTGGGCTCAAAGAAAATTTTAAATAGGCCAAGAAACAATAAAAAATATTGTATACAAATCTAATGGCAATTTAAAAAAATCATGTAGGTATGCTATAATATTATTCCGGCCATAATGTTTGTGATCGCCACCGTCGTGTTACAGTTTGAAGTCTTAACATATCAACCAACCAACCAACGCACCATGAGCTGTTTCGGTGCCTATAAGCGGTAACACGGTAATGAATTAACAAGAAAAAATGTTTATCTGTGACAATTTTTTTCGCAAAACTTTCATTGCAGACAGCGTACTTTTACGAGTAATTATTCAATGTTAAAATCACCCTATGTTTAGATTTAATTAATCAAAAAACAAAATAAAAACAATTACAGATTCAATATTGTATAAAAATTAAGTATGTTACTTGTTGAATAAAGCCATCCTTATTGAAAAATAATAGCTTCAACCAAAATTAATTAGTAATCCAGAACTTAACATTCATAATTTAAACAGGCCAATCCGGAATCCCTCTGGAAATAATATTCGGCCGAATGAAAATTCCAACTGATGCATTTGGAATCGTGAACGCCGCTCCGAGGATTTAATTCTCTTGACTGTTGCGAATCGGCGCATGTTTTTTCATTAAAACGCATTCAGTACGACGACGACGTGGCTTTGAAAAAGCGGACCTTTTCAAAAATATTTTCCTGACATTCCACTCCACTCCGCTTTCATTCAAAGCTTAAAACATAACGTTATTGACAGTTTTGTGGCTATATAAAGTTTTTACTATTACCTTCCATGAAAACGTACTAATAATATAATGGATTCAGTAACCTAAAGTAAAAATGTTTCGCATTTTTGATACGCTTTTACGGTCGAGTAATAAATAAGTTAAGCTGTTAATGATGTTTTTCGTTTCGATTTATTTTAATGTTTTTTATAGTTTCATTAATTTGATACATAAAAAGGTCCACATCTATCTGAGGGTAGGGTATAAAACTCTATAGGGGGCTGATTATGTATCTCAGTTGCCAATTCAAAATGGAAAAGTGTACATCAAATGACGTCATTTGTGTTTGCTATCTCTATTGTATTTCCGTTGGTCACTGGATATAGCAAATATAAAACACGTCATTTGACAGCTATTTGATGTTGTAAACTTTTCCATTTTAGTTAGCAACTGAAATACATATTCAGTACCCAAGTTATACTTAAAACTGAAATGTTACACTGCCTATGTGATCACAGAAACACCAACTTTCAAATTTTGATGTCTTGTTTTTGAATTTCTATTTTGTACTTCACTTGTGGAGACTTGATCTCTTCAGTTAGAAAAACAGTCACGAATAGACGTTTTTAGGTGTCATTGGTACGTCGCCATCTTATAGCCATCTCAGACCAGGTCAACAGTTAGTTACTTATCTTCCGGTTAGGACGACAATAACAAACACTGACAAAATAGCGATAGAAATGGCTCAGGTGGTGGTACAAGGACCAGCTGTCCAGCACTAATCCTGAGTTCCTTAGATTTCTGCCACCAGGCGATTGGTTCGTCACGTTTCAACGTTAGACACAAACTTAAACTTTTATATGTATATTATAATAATCCTATTGCCCGCTAAAATAATCTGTAATATTAGACTACTGGAAATAGCCCAGGTTCGGGTAGAATCATTCAGACTAAGTGGTAAATTCCTGCAAATTTTGAGGTTGGAACAGTTTTTTTCAAATCTGGGTTTCATCATCTCATAGCTTTCACATTTATGCCGATTCATTTTTTAAAAAAATGCACAAAAAATAATTTGGCTGGACGGCTAATAAACAACTCACAATTATCTCATTCGTCAAATATCCAATAGGTTCAGTCCTAACCTTTGGCTAGTTGTGGGTGTACTAGTTGCATCTTTGAACGTGACAATTATATAAAAAATTACGAGGCACGTATCGTGTTGAAACCTATACATTTTAGACTTTTGGTTGATCAATATCGTTTCAGTACGACACTTTTAAACTCGCACAGTTCGCAAAGTATTATATTGCACAATTTTACGAGTTCGTACGACGTTTCTATATATTTCAACAATGTTTTAAGTTCCATGATCACGATAATACTGTTTAGTGTTAATCAATATCACATCTAAATTTATGTTTGTGAATAAACTAGGCAGACTTATTTGTTTTTATCACGAAATCTTTCTATTTGTTTGCCTTTTATTTCTTTTATTTTCAAATTCATAAATAACGCAGAGATACCCATGTAAAATAGAAAATGTTTTTAAAAGTGTCCATCTTAACGGTTCTTGTGGCAAGTCCATGTACCATTTTTATAATTTAAGCGCTGTGAAACTGCAAATAACCGACTTCAATTTCAATAACACTGTCGTCTGAAAACTAAAAATTGAGAAAATCGAGGAAAATGTTCCTCGGCTTAGTTTAAAAAGGATTCAGAAATTATGAAGTGTATACGTCGGTTATATCGGTATAAACAAATAACATAAACAAAATTTGAATCGCATTCATGTATTTTTTTATGATATTGGAAGGCAAACAAGCAGACGGAATTCCTGGTAATAAGAAATTCACGCTGCCGAGAGACAAAGCCAAAAGTGGTAATGGTATGTTGCCAACGAGCAAAAGTAAGTTTACCGGCTCCCTTATCCTCCTAACCGGAACACTTCGACCGCAAGCACTGACATTATACTGACGAATAGGTGAAGGTACCAATCCGGGCAAGTCGCTGCAAAACTCTATAACCAAGTAAAAGAATCCACCTAGAATTCGAAATCGGTTGAAAAAACTGATGAAACTGGTGAACCAGATGCAGTAAATTCTATGTTTTTAGCATCTGTTAAAAATACAAACCCATTTCTAATTGACTCCAAAATTGAGAAGGTTATTCGATTATGTGTATGTTATATTATGATTACTTCATCAGTAAACAATAGATTTTAATTGTTCTTTGTTTGAAACATGGAAAGGTAGGATTCAGAGGTAGTCTAATTGGAATTTGATCATTATCTGGCTTGGGATTTTTGAGACATACAGTAATTAATAAGTTTTCATTTTCCTTGACGACACAATATCGATTATCAAATCGTGCCACGGTAATGAAAGGTAGTCGTTTTTGCAGTTTTTTACAAATAGCTGTTTTGTCACGGTATTGTTATAAAGTCCTTTAACAGCTTATTTTATTTAATTAAGGTTTAATTTTTTTTATTAATTTAATACTAGCCAACCCGGCGAGCTTTGTATCGCTTGACATCAATAGTAAAGTAAACATAACTTACATTGTTGTTTTTCCATTTTTCTTGCAACATTCCCTGTTTTTCTTTTCATAAGAACCTTCTCCTGACAATAATCATTATCCATTCAGTGTCATACGATGACCACGTAAAATGGTCCTTCATTTTTATATATACAGGGGTTACATCTAAAGCACAAGCCAAATTTTGTAAAACGGTTCGGAATCGATCAGATCGATTTTATCAGACGCAAAATACCAGTTGCATGGTTATAACGTAA
>NJDC01000457.1:79603-95472 GCA_002245475.1 Calephelis virginiensis
AAGCATTTTTGTGGACTATTTTAAATGAATGTTTATACTAGTGAGTGTTACAATTTGGAAACAATATTTAAAATGCATTACTATTTAAACCTTTACTCCTTTATATCAAAATTTTACCAGTGCTTTCATATATAATATGTAGATTAGTCTGTTACATTATGTCCGACCACAATAAAAACCACAAAGATAAAAAGTCTGTATTGTGTTGATCAACCGTTAGTGTTGCCAATATTTTAATAGTATACAAATTTATCTATTTTTTTAATGTAAAAGTCATTTTTATAACAGTGTTTACTCGTACAATAAGGTGAACTAGCAGGTAAACTGCCTTGTACCAAGAAATATTTATGATGCTTAATTATATTATTTATTGATCTTTTTGCGATTGCATCACTGAAGCTTAATGTTAATTAGTCTGTTGCCAAGCACCTCATGTGCACATACGAACAAGACAACCATGACCGCTTCGGTTATGTCGACAGGAATGGATAACAATCCAGGACTGCTGTTTTACATCACTCATTTAAGTATTGAAACCAAGAGAGAAGTTACAAGAATCTACGGCCTAATTACTATATTAAAAAAGTATCTTTACCCACGACTAGTCGAAGACACTAAGTCCCTCAGTGTGATAGGTGAAAATTACTATATTACTACCTACCATCTAGGATCGCCGCTGTGGTCTAGCGGTTCAGTTGTTGGACTTGACTGCATGAGGTCCCGGGTTCGAATCCCGGGTCGGGCAACAAAAAGAAAATCGGATTTTTCCAATTTTCTAATAAATAAAAAAAATGTTGCTCGGGATAGGATATGTGCCCGGTTGGCGATAGGCTTGCCACCTATCACATTATGGGACTTAGTATCTTCGGCTAGTCGTGGGTACCCTGGTTGTGCCTCTGCCTACCTCTTCGGGGATATGGGCGAGAAGATACTTACTTACTTACTATCTAGGCTACATTACTAAAACACTACTACACATTGGGGAAGAAGTATAACAATCTACAATACTAATATAAAAAAAATACCGATACTCCTTCCATCGAAGTACAAAGACTTTGTATTTGAGACGTAAAGCACATTAAATTACCTTGAAAGTTTATTTAATATGATTTTCACTGATAACGAAAATTTAATAGGCAGAATGTAACACTTGAATATAAGATCTTAGGTTGTACACTTCACAGTATAAATAAGCGTGAAGCAGCGTAAACTCACGCGAACTGGTCGTTAACCCTTCGCGGCTCACTAATGGCGAACTGAGTGTGACCGTCGTTGAGCTTAACCCAAAAATTGTGTTACTTAACAATTATTATAATTATCCAAGATTGATATTGTTGAAACCTTGTTAAGACATTGTTGGGTCTCTGTTAACACAGAAGCTAATTATACCCGTTTCAACCTGTTCAAATCTCTAAAAAAAAGGCATTAAATTATTGCAAATATAATCAAAATAATGGCAGGTTATACTTTCTATATCATAACGCAGTTAAGGTGACATTGCTCAAGTCAGTAAGCAAATATCTTAACGCCCGTATATTCGAAGTGGTAGGTAGGACTACAACCATGTCACGATAATGCAATATAACATTTCCGTGAGAATCTCACCACGATTGGTTAAAGGTGTTAGTCCCTAGTCCCACCGTGTCATAGGTGGCAAAGCCATCTTCAACCAGGCAGTTATACAATCTCGTACAACATTGTTGTTATTAGAAAATTGGAATATCCCATTTTAAGTCGCTCGACCCAGGAATCGAACTCTCGGTTGTTGCGTTGACAGTCTCGACATGTCAATGCTGCACACCAGACCATAGAGACGATTGAGATTTTTTTTATCAAGATTGAGATTGATTGAGATTAGAGAGACTTTTTTTTTCAAGAAAAATGTAAAATATATAAACATCACATTTATTCTTTACAAAAAAAACGATTGTCATACTATTTGAATATGTGTCATAAAAGTAAGCATATTATTATAACTTATCCCTTTTTAAAGTACCTCCACTGCATCAATTTTAATGAAGTAAATATATAATTTTACAAGATTAAGAAATTGGATGCCTTCCCTTCGAAACTGCAATTCGAGCAAAATCGCTTTGATGGTTGGTAAATCTAAGCCGTGTCAGACAAATATACAACAAAGCGACATACAAATAAGCCTTGGCACATTTTCCTTCTTAAGCCCCGACGGAAAAAATTAAGTCTGTTACTTAATAACTTTTGAACACATAGACCGAGTTTGATGCGGATTTTTCCGTGTGTAAGATAACTTAATGGAAATTGTTGTTAGCTGCATTACGTATTAGCAGGTTTTGACGGACCTATTAAAATTAATTAATATATATATATATATTAATGTCATTGTTTAAGTATTGATCGTTTCAAGAAGCCCATTTAAAATAAGTTATTAAACTGTCGCGTTTTTGCAGGAGGAAATAATTGTTCTTATTATTATACGAAACTAATTAACGAGCCAAGTGCAACATAGTTAAATGTGGATGTGCTAAGTAATTGCTTAATCGAGGCGCACCCTCAGTGGTTTTTTTTGTTCAAGTTTTAATAACATCCAACATTGATACGCAAATAAATATTGAAATTTTTCATGTGATTTATGTATGCAGTAGCAATACTACAGACGCAATATAATAACAATTTATAGCAAATAAGTTCAAATTGCTCTTTTTTCTGTACAATTTTAATAGCATATCCTCGATAGTTGTGTCCCCGTGTTGGTCCGGGCTCCTTCGCAGAATAGACCATCTGCCTTCCTGCCAGGCAGCTCGTAAAAGGTGAGCATAGGCTTACCGTCACTAACACCGTGATATCTGACTAGGAGGCAGAGTTTCGCAGCGACTCAGCAGGATTGGTATCACTGCCTTACCTATTCCTGCCGCCATTACGTTAAGACGTGTTTCGGTTTAGAGGGTAAGGTAGCCGGTAAACTTACTTTTGCTCGAGGCCCACCATTCCGGCCTCAGGTTGGCAGCGCATCATGAACACCTTTGGTGTCTCTAGGCGGCGTGAATTTCTTACCATCAGGGAATCCGTCTGCTTGTTTGCCTTCCAATATCATAAAAAAAAATCTTAAAGCATTTTTAATAACCCCTGACGAAACCTATATCTAATGTAGCTAAGAAACATCTTGATCATATAATCATTCAAATGAAAATTCTTAGTCGAAATCGGTCTATGAATTCAAAAGTTATGATGCCACAGCCTTGACACAAACACAGATTTGTCAAACTTGTAACCTCTACATGCTATTGCTTGTGGCTTCGCAAGCGTTTTCAGAGGAGTCCGTTGTGAAATCGAGATTAAAAGTAGCCTATGTGTTAATCCAGGTCACAATCTATATGTATTTCAAATTTTAGACAAATCCGTTCAGCCATTCGAGCGTGAAAGAGTAACAAACATCCATACGTACATACTAACTTTCGCATTTATAATATTAGTAGAATTATTTCATCGGTATTTGAATAAGTAAATAAATAAAAAAGTGACTTTCCTGGTGATAACAGACGATAGGTGACAATAGACATCTGTAACTGTACGTAACTATATATATATTTTTTAAATAGGCATTGTTTTATTTCTCCCAGGTACCAGAATGAAACAAGATGAGGTTGAAAAATATGACACAGGAATTAACAAAAAGGAGCTCATAGTTAGAAAATTGTGATGGACATAATAAAGTAGCCGAATATGTAACGAGACCATTACAAGCAGTTTCAAATGTCGGACCCGCATATCGTTCTGTAGACAATGCACATTCTCCTTAAGGTGGCTACGACAGCGGCAGTTCTGCAAATACTCATATGCATAACAGGTAAGATTCTACTTATAACTATTCCACTAAGTATCTTACATACACACGCATCCATATCTTTATGCCAAGTTCCTTACGGGGTAGGCAGAGAGTGTCGAGTGCCAAATCTCAAGATCCTGACCTGCCTTGCTTTCATTTCCCTTTTCATACAAACATGCTGGTTTCGAAAACTCTTCTATGTATCTTCTAGTCCCAATTCCCGGATAGATACAATCAGGGTACTCACGATTAGCTGAAGACACTTATAGTCACATAATGTGTAAGCTGTCAAACTTATTATAAAACTGCCAACAATCAAACCCGGGAATTTTTGCTTTTATTAGAAAATTTAATACACACATTTTGACCACCCATCCATTAAACCCGTGGACGCATGTAGTAACTAGCGGCAACATCATTCCACTAGACCACATGGCTAATTAGTGATACTAATCTTCTGACTTAATATATTTCAATATATGACCCCCTCAATACTTCATATCAAGTACTGACCCGTAAGTATTTATAAAATAATTATATATAAAAAAATGGACGAACTTCCTGATGATAATAAAATTCCCCGTCTTGATTGAGGTCTTCTGTGCAGAATGTACCATTTGCCTCCCTGCCTGGCAACTTTTAAGAGGCTATCTTAGCTGACATGGGTCAAAGCATCTTCACGCCCATATCCCCGAAAAATTGTGGGAAGAGGCACCACGACTAGCCGAAGACACTAAGTCCCACAATGTGATAGGTGGCAAGCCTATCGC
Source organism: Calephelis virginiensis (assembly GCA_002245475.1). NCBI lineage: Eukaryota > Metazoa > Arthropoda > Insecta > Lepidoptera > Riodinidae > Calephelis > Calephelis virginiensis. Next base: position 84,176 of record NJDC01000457.1, read on the forward strand.
CAACCGGGCACATTTCCAATCCCGATCAACATTTTTTTTATTAGAAAATTGGAAAAACCCAATTTTCGTTTTGTTGCTCGACCCGGGATTCGAACCCGGGGCCTCATGCAGTCAAGTCCAACAACTGAACCGCTAGACCACACAAGCGATTTGACATGGGTCATTACCAACTAAACCACTGGTGATGCTGTCCATCAACTTGTCCGGGTAGGGATCCACTACCTTACCTATTCCTGTTGCCACATTGACATTGTTATGTTCCGGTCCGGAAGGCAGGGTGTGCTGTAAGATGTAACATAACGTATGGGTTTTGTTGGAGATGATGATACATTTTTAATTTTAAATTAAAATCGGCATGTTGCAGTTTTACTTCGCTTTGATGATTGTTATTTAAGTATTGTTATAGCCAATCAACAATAAATATGATAATTGCGTAGTACCAAGTTGAACTACGTTGGAAAGCCTCTGCTTACCCCTTTCAGGTATATAAGGTACGAAGTTTCATGAAGCACACAAAGTTAAAAAGATCAGTAGTCTGAAATATCATTAACAACTGTAAATGTTTTAGTTCGGTTAAAAAAATCATATTCTTTTCGTTTCTGAAACATTAGGTACTTGTTAAGAAAATTAATGAATAACCCAGAAAGTTTTGTAAACATTATTTTGGAACAACTTAAGTTCTTCTTCGTGTATTTCATTTTGCTATTGTCTAGATTGAATTTAAGTTTTCAGAAATTATTTTATCTTGTGAAAGCAAAACTTTAAGACAAACTGAAACGGAAACTGTTTTATTTGGAATAACAAACGCTTGTACTTACTTGTTTCATAAAAAAATATTTCAGGTGTAAACCTTGTTCTTTAAACTGTTTTTATATTTTATGCTAAAACATTTTCGTAAATTTTAGACCGTATCAAACTTAAATTTTTAAAAACCGTTATATATAGCAATAAAATAAATGTGCTACTTTTACGGCAATTGTTTCATGAATGTCACTTTCACACAATTTAAACACTTATTCATATTATTTTTTGTTAATTTTATTTTTACATTAATGCCTTGTCAGTAGTTGAAGTTACGCCTCGTGGATGGATGACGTTAGGCATGTCTACATACCTACCTAATTTTATACAATTATCCCTGGTCAATTTCTATAGACCAACATAGATAAAGATAGGTCTAACTACATATTAGTAAAAAGACAACCAACATCAATTTATTTATAAAAAACCAAAATTAATAAAAATATCTTAGACACAACTCTATAAGCCTACTACAAAACTGTAGATAGGTAATATTTTAACTAGCTTTGGCACGATGAACATTTAGATCTTTTAAACGTTCACTATATATTAAATGTGCCGGAAAAATCTCTTAAGAGATAAGCTTGCCTTCTGCTTAATTTATAGTATCTATTTGTTCAGAGTTATTTTGTTTAAAAAAAATTAAAAAGGGTGTTGCCAAGAGTCTTCGAAACCGGCGTGTAGTCGATAAGACTTATGAATGTGAAGGAAACTAGCCAGGTATGCAAGGATATATGCGCTACCTAGCCCGTAAGGGACTTGTCGTGAAAACATGTATATGTGTATGTAATAAAACTATGTTTTAAAAAACTAAATTCCTCACTTCATCTATGTTTATACATTCCCACATATTTTTATGGTATAAGATATATATACAAAATATGTTATGTTGCCTGTGTATACAGAAAGCCCCGCTATAATGCGATCTGAGCCAACGAGCTATGAAACAAAGACAGACGTCAAGTCTACACCGCCCGGAAGCAGCTGGTACGTTCGCGTGCTGTTTACCAATTTATCACTAAGCTGATTATATATAGAGTCATTTCAGGGACGTATTTTATGACCTTGTTTGTATTTCTTCTATTGCTTCACACTCCTTTATTTACCTACCTTTTAAATCTAATACAAAAGGTTGATCTAATAATAAAGCTAAAATAAATTTTAGTAAAGAACAGGATAGTTGTTTAGTCTAGTTTTGTTATCAGGATAATGTTATGTCATGTTACATTATAAAAAGACGGCATGAGCGGCCTGCGGAGTACCGGTCGGAATAATAGTCTATCGGTTTTTTTCAGTCTTACTTCCATCTTCCTTCGTTTGTGTACCGCGCAATACGGAACTTCGTTTTAAAAACAATGAGGTAGTTCAAAATGACGAAGCTTGTGTCACCGGTATCTACGTCACACTTGCTCACATACCTTATCTGGCTAAGGCAATATTTTTAATCTTTCCTTGAATTTTTATTGTTTTGATCTATAAATCTATGATATTATAAAAGACTTACCAAAATGTTAGAATTAACTCCATCGATTTTTTATTACGAATTTATATATTATAGATTAATGCAAGAACTTATAGAAACTAGCTGCATTTCTATAAAATTTTTAATAAAATGTTAAAATCACAAGGAATTTGTAATAATCATTTGTCAAAAATATCGATTGCTTAGTAAAGAATAGTCAAATTGTTCATACAAGTAGGTATATATGTACCTAGCTAGCAATACACAGAGTTATTTGATTGGAAAGTCATCTTCTATAGATATAAAAATGCATCCCCATTTAATGGAACGGAATAGGTGGACCAATTTTTTTTATTATTTTTTTGTTATGTTGGCTATTACCAGAAGAACTCTCTTATGAAAACAAAAACTCGAAGAATTGCAGGGAAATATGAAAAACAATACTTAATTTTTTTCCATAACAACTGTTAGTGGCTGTTAATGTCAAACGATACGAAGTTCGCCGGGTCAACTAATTGTCAATAAATATCAAGTATATTTAACCTTAAAACTGTTACGGAAACAAAGAAGCAAGGAGTAATCGTACATTCTAGCACAATACTCATAATCCGCAAATAAATATCTTTCATTTTTCATTTCACACTCAAAACATATTGCAAAAACATATGTCAGTAATCTGTTATACAATAAATTAATAAAAGCCCAGGTGAACAGTTACAACAATGCACATAAACATGAAAAACAAATTGCATAAAAGTCAACTGAAGTTACAAAAGGCGCCGCAAATTGTGTTTTCAGTGCTATGTCTGAGCGCAGGTGGCAAGGCCGGTCTTAAGCTCAAGCGGGCCGACGCCAAATCCGCATACGACTTTAATTTAACTTTGCTTTATTCTGAATGCTGTTCTGCCACTAAAATTTGTTGTAACTTAGCTGAATTAAGACATTTTGTATTAATTTTGTTATCATAAATTAAATTATATTCTAAAATAGTAATTAAATGTTTGATATAGATTTTCTAATGTTAATTGAAACGTATGCTATACGACTACATTGCATTGCACCTTGCACACAAAATTCGCCCAGTTTTCTTTATTTGTGTTTGCCTCTGATTTATCGTAAAACGATCATAACTACGATAAATCTATCTATATATATATAAAAATCAATTTCTGTTTGTTAGTCTCGCTAAAACTCGAAAACGGCTGAACCGATTTGGCTAATTTTGGCTTTGAATTATTTGTTCAAGTCCAGGGAAGGTTTCAAAGATAAGAAAAAGGGTAATAATAAATGCGAGGGAACTAGGAAAAAAAATTTTCCCGTACAAACTGAACGGGTGGAACGAAGTTCGCGCGGGAAAGCTAGTATGTATATATAAATCAATGCCACTTTTCGTTGTAATTTTATAACTTAAGAACGGGCTCACCCATTCAAACCAAATGTTTAGGCTCTGTTTGGACTATTATTAGATGGTTTATGTGAAATTTGATAAAATCGGTCTAGCAGTTCTTCATTCATCACAATTTTTGTAACAAATGAATTCAATTAATGGCGGATCACTTTGTTAATGGGCATTTTTCAGCCAAATTGAAACTTTTTCAAGATTGGGATTGTGCTGTCATGTTGAAAATTTTATTCAATTGTTTTTTTTATATTTTTGTTTTTTAATGTTATGTCATTCTTACTATACGGTCATACACGTAGCGAAGCACGTACCGGGCCACTGATAATATACGGTATGTCATTATTTAGCACTATTTTAACCGACAAATATAAAATTTGGTTTTTACAATTTTCTGATAACAAAAATGTTGCTCGGGATTAGATATGTGCCCGGTAGGCGATAGGCTTGCCATATTGTGGGACTTAGTGTCTTTGGCTAGTCGTGGGTGCCCTGGTTGTGACTCTGCCTACCCATTCGGGGATATAGGCGTGCTAATACTTTTTATAATTATTTTGTTATTCTTCCCATATCAAATATCAGCTACTGTCAACTTACGCATAGGCTTAATTTAAGGTTTTATTCTATATTTTTAACACCAAATAGTAATAGCCTGTTGGGAAATTTTCTACGCCCTCTACATTTATTTTAATTACAATATAGTTAATTTAGAATGTAGCTCTAATTGAGCAGTTAATTTAATTTAAGAGTATTTGTTCCAGTTGAAAGATCTGCCTCACTATGTTTATTAATATCTAAATTAAAGTTGGTTTGGACTCAAATTTTGAGGGTATCTTTCGATAAAAAATTTAGGTATAATATAAAGCAATAGTACAGTGTATAAAAGTTTATGTACATTATGACCTTCTACTTTAAGTTACGATATTTATATTTTCTCAATTAGATCTTGAAATATATAAATATGAATTACAGTCGTATTCATATTTGTAACCAAATCTAAAAATTAAATATGTTTTTCACTATTTCAATGAAATCTCTGAACACACAAATCATAGCTAGTATGTTCTACTAGGGATAGACATAAAAAAATACAATTCGTTTTGCTTTTTATTTTTATTCACCCACTTTTTTAAATATTTTTCGTATACAGAATTTGTCCTTCTACAGTATTGTTCTATGTATATAAATTGCAATTGAGATAGAGTTTTGGCGCCATCAAGAGAAAAGATAGTCGAAGTTTTTTCATAATTATTGAATTTTGTGTTATGTAGAGTAAAATTAGTCAATTTTGGTGGCATTTTGTACAATTTTGTTAATTGAAAGTGCACAAATGAAATAATCAAGAAGAAATATACGTATCGTGTATTTCCTTGTTGCCGCCAAACTCACTACATGAGTTTGAGTAATGAGGCCACCGTTTTACCCAAGATCCTGGCATGACTTATTGACGACTTAAAACTTATGACTATTAAACGTAAACGTAAATTTGATGCAAATTTCTACTTGACTAATAGCAAAATACTAACGTGAATGCTAAAACCTAAAGAAAGAAAAGAAGATTAGAGATATTCTGGTTTGCGTTTAATACTAAAAACGAATCAGTTCATCAGTGTTACAAAATATAAAGTGTTTGTAAACGATAACTTTCTAGGGAATCGCATGATGTTACCTAATAAACGATGATGGATTTAGTTTATGGAGTCGAATGAACCATTGTCTACTGACAAAAGATGAATTTAATGAATGTGACTCAAAAATATGATGTTTAATAAATCTTTTTTTATATGAGAGGTCAGCGAAAAAGTACACGGTTCTTCTGATGGAAAAAGATGCACGCGGTCTATAGACACTATATATGTTATAGATGCGTCGCTGCCCTCTGACCGGTATGTAAGACCTATTGTGCAAGTCTACCGGCCATCCTTCTCTCTAAGCCAGAACATGACAAGTGTCGTTAAGGCGTCAGGGATAGGTAAGGCTGTTTATCCCTACCTAAAGTGCTGCACAGCACTCTACCACCAGTGGTCTTGTTGGTAATGATATATTTCACCTTTTGACTCCTTTTTTTATGTTCGTTAATCAATTTCTCCGTTATTTATGAACCGAAATGTTTTTTTTATTTAAAAAAACGTACTTTCGAGATGTTTCATTGCCGCCAAGTCTGGATCTGGAGATGGATCACTACTAAATGCTTGATTTTTGTGTAGTTTAGATTTATTTAATCGCCTCTGTGGTCTAGCGGTCCGAGTGTTGGACTTGACTACATGGGGTCCCAGGTTCGAATCCCGGGTCGGCCAACAAAAAGAAAATTGGATTTTTCTAATTTTTAATAAAAAAATGTTGGTCGGGATTGGATATGTGCCCGGTTGGCGATAGGCTTGCCACCTATCACATTGTGGGACTTAGTATCTTCGGCTAGTCGTGGGTGCCTTGGTTGTACTTCTGCCTACCTCTTCGGGGATATGGGCGTGAAGATACTATTTTTTTTTTTAGATTTACTCATTGAAATTGAAATCGGTTTTTGGTAGTTTTATTGATCTTTAATTATAGAAAATCCACTTCAGTACCAAATTTGCTGATTTTAACCCACCTTAAAAACTTTTAAAAATAAAAGGCAATAGGTGTGTTATATAAATTATTAAGTAATTAATACTATAACTATCTCGATGATTTGATGAATACCAACATTTTACGGATAGATAGGTTCGCTTATGTCTGTTTTTATCACCCAGCAAAATGAATGTGGCTGAAATTAAATTAGTAGTGAGATTATTCCTAGGAATAGCATAGGCTAGTTTTACTCCTATCGCTTTACCGATTTCTTTTTAAAATCGCCATTCATTTCAAAATTATAAAAAACTAGCAGCACGTTACGTGCTTCGCTACGTATAAACTGAAATATTAAAAAACATATATTGCAACATAAAACTCATTTATTCAAACAACAAATATTTTATTAATTGCTAGCTATTTTAAAATTTAATCCAAAACATTTGGATAAACAATATGTTTGAAAACATAAACACAAAGCAATAATTATCGCTGACAATTATCTTTAAATCGAAGCCAAAATTGAAGCACGTCCAACGCATGAATGACATAACACAACAAAACAAAAAAAGAAAAAAAAAACAAATGAAAAAGTTTCAATTTCACTGATAAATATCAATTTACAAAACTAGCTGTTCCGGCGAACTTCGTTTCACCCGTTCAGTATGGAAAATAATAAAGTATTATTATTCCTATTTTCCTTGCAACTTTGCTGAATTTTTTCTTTATAAGAACCCTCTCCTGATAATAACTAACAAAATAATAAAAGAATTAACCAAATGTGCTTAGTAGTTCATAAGTTATGCGCTTACCAACACATTTAGCGATTCATTTTTATATTATAGAAGACGATCCGCCATTTATTGAATTCATTTGTTACAAAAATGTGATAAATGGACCGCTGGACCAATTTTATGCATATTTCACATAAACCATCTACTAAATAGTCCGAACACAGCCTAAACATTTGGTTTGGGTAAGTGAGCCCGTTCCTGAGTTATAAAATTACAACGAAAAGTGGCATTGATTTTTATATATATATAGATTAGGCATAACTAAACGCCGTAAGATATATCATTCTAAATATTCAGTCACTTCTTTGTTGTAGGAGCATAAATGATCAGTTCCGTGCAATTCAAGTCTGCAGCGCCGTATAGAGAACGCTCGATGCAGCGTGAAATTGCCTATTTTCCACGTGATTCTATTTATTTATTTCATACATCGATGACATTTCCATTCATTTTAAAGGTTCTATTACAGCTCAGTGCCCTTAGATTCCCACGATGCTGCATAAAAAGTCCGAATGCAGAACGGTAGCAAGAATCTAATTAAATTTCTTTTAATTTCTGAGCGTTTGTGAACTTGCAAAGAATACAAAACGTGCGAATAGATATGTCCCAAACAGGTGCCAGTTTCTGTACATTAAAATACACGCTTTTACTAAATATTAAAGACTATTTTGGATTGTCTACAAATTGAGAGATATAACATTTTCTCTATATAAACCGGAATCTGATTCATTTCCGATGCATGGTTAAAGCTCTTTGTAGAGTTTGACGGTTGTGAATTGCTTACGCTTTCAACATTTGATTGCGAAATCAATACCTTCGAAATAATACCTTTTAAATTTTAGAGTCTATGAGGTTTTCTTTAACAACAAAGTTATAATCTTTTTAAGTGTTAAATCTTTTTGAGTGTTAAATCTTTTTGAGTGTTAATTTTTTAGATTGTGTAATCCTATTAATATTATAAATGCGAAAGTTTGTAAGTATGTATGTATGGATGTTTGTAACTCTTTCACGCTCGAATGGCTGAACGGATTTGTCTGAAATTTGGAAGACAGATAGATTGTGACCTGGATTAACATATAGGCTATTTTTAATCCCGATCGCACACCGGGTTTCTGTGAAAACGCGGGCGAAGCCGCAGGTAGCAGCTAGTCTGTACATAATATATCGATGTTGCCTATGGCTACACCCTTACATTAAACTTATTTATCTCTCCCTCGGGGAACCTTTTAGATTTCTGTATCGGTCTAGGTTCTCTGTTTATAAAAGACCATCAGCCTTCCTGCTTGGCAACTAGTAAGAGACGACTACATAGCTATATATATAGGATAGGATAGGATATATATAGGATAGCTCATCTTAATTTATTACGGGTGAAGCCATGGGTAACAGCTAGTCCTATTAATATTACAAATGCGAAAGTTTGTATATTAGTTTGTTTGTTACTCATTCACGCAAAAACTGCTAAACCTTTTTTCATGAAATATGGCACACACATAGAGGGGAACTAGGATTAACACATAGGTTAGTTTTCATCCCGAAACAATGTTCCTGTGGGACCACGCGGGTAACGCCGCGGGCAACACCTAGTATTATATAAAAATGAACTCAATAGAAATGTTTCTTTACTGAGTCAGTAGAGAGTTAAGAGTACAAAACAGACGCTGACTGGCATCTCCCAGGCGAGCACTTCTCTCTGTCACGTCGCAATCTCGTCTGCAAAATGCAACAATGCATAAAAATTCAATCTTATGTTTGTTTTAGAACGCTATTGCCACACTTTTAGTGAAAATATAAAACATAAAAACAATATACGCCATTAAAAAACTTCATAGTTTTCGTCGCCTCTGTGGTCTAGCAGTTCAGGTGTTGGACCTGACTGCATGAGGTCCCGGGTTCGAATTCCGGGTCGGGCAACAAAAAGAAAATTTGGCTTTTCCAATTTTCTAATAAAAAAATGTTGCCCGGGATTGGATAAGTGCCCGGTAGGCGACAGGCTTGCCACCTATCACATTGTGGGACTTAATGTCTTCGGCTAGTGGTGGGTGCCCTGGGGGGTGATTATGTAACTCAGTTACCAACTCAAAATGGATGAGTGTACATCAAATCGCTGTCAAATGACGTCTTTTATTTTTGTTATCTCCAGTGACCAACAGAAATACAATAGAGATAGCAAACACAAATGACGTCATTTGATGTACACTTTGACAGTTTGAGTTTGCAACTGAGATACATAATTACCCCCCTGGTTGCGCCTCTTCGGGGATATAAGCGTGAAGATACTAGACTATAAAAAAACTTTTAATGTATATAGTTATATATTTTTAGTATTGGGCATACAGTATTACAAAATACTCGGTTCGCGTTGTTGTTATATTTTTTCCATGTATGAAGTGTATTCATACCTAACATAATACAAACCAGCAACTTGCATATAAAGCAGCTCATAATATGAATGTTGATTTGATTGTCACTAGTACCGTTGCTTAGATTAGGTGATAGAGTATTGTAATAACTCGCCTGGAGTGGTGCCGCCGCCTTAGCTATTTCTGCCATCGTGAAGTCAATGCTGTCTCTGTCGTGATCCGATCAGCAAGTTGGTTTAGTATATTGAAAAAACTTATCACCTCTGTTTCAGTTTAGAAACACAATTTATTAATATTGTTTGCTAAAAGGCGAAATGTATTTCTTACCATTAGTATATATATCCCTTAGTTTGCCTTCTTATCATATAAGAATAGTTTCTAACCCCTATTCTTGAAAAGGTTAATAGAGTGTTGCAACAAGAACTCAGAATATTAGCTAACAGTACTATAATCCCATAATATAGGGGACAAACCTATCGCCAGGCAGGCACTTATCCAATCCTGGATATCGTTGCGAATCATTAGAAAATTGAAAAAAACACAATTTGATTTGCCTAAGAATAGAACCAGCAACCTCATCTAGTCTAAGCCATCGCCATTCACTAAACCACAGATGTGACCTCATCTTAAAAAAATATTTAATGATTTAGTAGATTTGATTTTTTATAATATCTGAAATAAAAGGCATCTAACTAATCATGGTCAGGTAAACTAAAAGGCAACTAAACTTATTCACTCCTAATCCTCAGGTTAGCAATCCATTATTTCCATCTTTGATGGTATTTGCGTGAAGCTTGTTTCTTATCTGCAGGCAGCAGACAGGTTTTGCCTATTTTTTTTAGATTTTGATGTTTTGACAAGCGAACTTAAAAGCCTGATGAAGAATGGTTACCATTGCCAAAGAACATCTTGTCAGATTATCTATAATACAAGAAGATCTACCGATGCGATGACAACACCTAAATCAGAGATTATGACACACCAAAGGAAAAAAATAAAAGCAAACAAGTATTTTACAAACAATGCTCAATCTATATAAATATCCTCATTTTTCGTGGTCCGCATCAGGCTTTAACGAAAGGACCATACGCTATGCGATATTCAGTTGAGTCTAGTTATAATGAATCTACTTTAACTAAAAAACAAATTAGAGAAATGCTTTAATCAGGTCTGCGTGGATGGTATAAATATATCCATACTAGCGGCCCGCCCTGGCTTTGCAAATATACATATAAACCTTCCTCTTCAATCACATTGTCTCCCAAAAAGCCGTATCAAAATCCGTTGAGTAGTTTTAAAGATTTAAGCATACAAATTGACATATGGACAAAGAAAGCGAGTTTGTTTTATACTCATATGAGTATATACTCATACTGATATGTATAAAAGCGATAATGGGACTCCTATGTTTGCTTACATAATCAATACCGTAATAAAGTTCACACAAGTACCTAAGTTAGTTACGATACTTTAAACTTTAAAGTTATCTTTTTTTTATGATATTGGAAGGCAAACAAGCAGACCGATTTCCTGATGTTAAGAATTTCACGCCGCCTAGAGACACCAAAGGTGGTAATGGTGCGTTGCCAACCAGAGGCCGGGATGTTAGGCCTTGAGCAAAAGTAAGTTTACCGGCTACCTTACCCTCCGAACCTGAACACGTCGTGACGTTAAGGCGGCAGGAATAGGTAAGGCGGTGGTCCGCTAATCCGGACGAGTCGTTGCTAAACTCTACAACCTAGTCAGATGTCACGGTGTTAGTGACGCTTCTACAAAGGAGCCCGGACCAACACGGGGAAAACTCAAATCTAACTCAAAAGCTAGTTAACTAATGTAACTTCAAAGCTAAAATCTAACCTCTGAACTATAAGTCCATTTCTTTAGGTTTCGTTATCCTATTAATAGATAATTTTATTATTTATTCGAATGAA
>NJDC01000457.1:95727-132001 GCA_002245475.1 Calephelis virginiensis
CAAAATCGCCCTAGTAAAGGTAGATATATCTTCTATTAAAAATTTGTACTTTTTATATCTATTGGCCAGCATCATAAAGTGGAGTATAGCCTGAGAAAGCATTGTCATTGCAGCAGAAAAAACCCCGAGCATTCGCTAGTTTAATTTGAATTCAATAACCCATTAAAAAGATTAAAAAAACAAATAAAAGCAACTCGATATGTTAAACGAAACGCAAACGAATTTTGTGAGGCAAAAGTTTGTTGAGTAGCATTAAAAGATTAAAAGTCGACAGTTCCCGAACTGTATCGAATCGAAACTGAAACGATCTCCCGAGTCGGCTGCGACATATATTTGCAATGCAGGCGGCACGTCCGTGGCGAACTTCGCCTAGCGAATGCAAAAATTTAAATTAAAAGCATAAATCAGGCGTGTATCGAGTAAGTTTCGAGATTGTATACATTTCAACTGCATGCTCTGGGATATGTACTTCACGAGGTATGAATTTTATATTTTTTCAATATGTGAGGGCGCTAACTTTTTATTATTACTAGTGGTCGCCCATTGGTCGAAATTCGACCGTAATACATTTTAATATCTTGTTAATAAGAACGCCATTTTCATTTCTCAAGAACAACTACTTTGTTTCCAAACTTTTCAGAACGCCATGTGTGATATTTCATCGTTATCATCAATACATTAATTGTTTGTGTGTGTCAATTGCATGGTAGTGTGGGTAATGTTGTATTTGTTGATTTAGTGTACTATATAAGCATTACTACTGAAAAATATTAGCGTTCTGCACTTCGCCTACACAATTTACAAATGCGAAATGCCAAATTTGATGCTCCTGCGTCCGCGCAATTTTTGTAAAAAGGGGTCCAAAGTTTTGGCATCACGTATTAATATATAGATGACAAAAGGGATTCAGTGTATAATCTGTCAATATCCTAACCGTTAGGTTTTCATGTCGACTTATTAACCAAAACTTCACAGCACGAGAAAATGTAGCTTCTTATATAAGTAACGTGAAATTTAATTCCAGTTTTACAACCTGATATTTTAAATATAATGACGAGGGAGGGAACTGAGTGGCAATAGATATCCTCTTCTAGATAATTAAGCCTCCATTGATTTACTTTATAGTTACTTACTAGATTTTCCAAGTTGATAATAAAAACGAGGTCATACCACAGTAAAAAGGAGTACCATATACAGATTTTGAAATTTGAGTAGTTTGTAGTTAGTTCTACGAAGTGGAATTTTATTATTTTATTTTATTTTAAATTAAAGGAACGATAACATTTGTCCAATGTCATATAATAAATAAGTTTGTACAAGTGTTAATAGGTCATTCCAAAATACTTAATTTGAAAACGGCTCTCGTAATAATTAAAACAGAAACATTTTATTGAATTGATCCTTAAAATTAATTGCTTTACAACATTATGAGTACCATAATCGTGTAATCTTAATTGAAAAACTTTGGCTTGTTCAAGTCAGATAATTTAATCTCTTATAATGCCAGTATTACGAATTTGTTAAGTCAGTGAGTTGATTTAGTTGAACTTCTTTTAAGTGCAACCTATTTTAGTAAACTAGTAGCTGTCGGCAATTGGGGAGCTCCATCACAGTAATAAATTTGTTGTTTCCAAAGTTTTCATTCAAGTGATAATTGACTATTTTTAACTTCAATTAAAGTTTTATTTCAAATGAAATTGAATGAAATGTAGGTTAGTTGAACTCAGCTTTAGAATATTAGAAAGGAGATAAAGATCAATTTAGTTCTTTATATGACGCGACGCGCGAACGATTAAACAAATCTAAAACAAAAATATTTTATTAACGGGAGTTTTGCAGTAACCTTTTAACTTTTTTATTTATTTATTTTATTATTTTTACTTTTTACTCTTTATGTACATACAATACATTCACTAATGGCAAACAAACATGTAGTACCTATTATAGGCGAGATCATCTCTCAAAGTAGATGTCTCAAGTCTTTCAGCAAAGCCTTTAACAAAGCAGGTTTTACAAAAAGGTTTTACATTTTGTTTATTTTTTAATTTTATGATATTGGAAGGCAAACAAGCAGACGGATTTCCTGATGGTAAGAAATTCACGCCACGTAGAGACACCAAAGGTGATAATGGTGCGTTACCAACCTGAGGCCAGGATGTTAGGCCTTGAACAAATTAAGATTCCAGCCACCTTACATGAACACGTTCAAGGTAGGCATCAACGTTATGACAACAGAAAGAGAAAAGGTGGTGGTACCAATCCGGGTGAGTCGCTGCAAAAATCTACCACCTAGTGGGATAACAAGGTGGATTCAACTCATACAGTAAAATCTTGTCATAATATAAACACAGAGTAAAATTAAAACATAAACAAAAAGATTCAAGTCACTTACATATTAACTAAGATAAATAAGGATCAGTGTATCCATGCTGTGTCGATATATTCGCTAATCCATTTCCCACCTTCATTGTATGGAAAATGGTGCCATCTATTATACATATTTATGAATTAAATGTTCAGCTGTAGTGATTAATATGTATAAATAGATATAAATAGTTATTTCACATAGACACTTTTTTATTTTATTTTTGGCATTGACGTAAGCATTTGCCATATGAAAAGTTTCATTAATTTCCATCAAACTGTTACCCGATTCTATGGGATTGGGCGTCCTTAATACGATAATAAGAGAAACGATGAATGCAAGGTTTTCATAATATTTGGAATTGGTGTATAGTGCAAAATTAGTAGATTTTAGTAGTATTTTGTGTAGTTTGGTTCAGTGAGAATGCACTAATATAAACTAAAGCAAATAAAAGTCCCTGTTTGTGACGAAATTAGTGTAACGAGTAATTTCTCGTTACTACCAAATTTCACTCGACGAGCTTCGATAAAACTGCCGCTGCTTTATGTAAGACTCTAAGTAACTTGCATTGACGAATTAAGACTATTTTTAAAAGCATGTAAAAAATCACTAACTTTTTTTCTTCTCTCGTAAGAAGATCCAGTAAGTTTCTTCTTCGGCATTACAATCAAGTATGTATACTAATGAGTAGTTTAAATTTCAGTTATTCTTCTAAGTTCCAGTCTTTAAATATAAGTCCATCAACTTTTACAACAAGTATTTTTATTTATTTGCATACAATATGATAATAATTAAGACCTTACTAATCAAGTGCAAGCCTATACTGGTTTTACTATAGCTATAATGGTTTAATTCGATTATATTTTTAAAATAAAGTTGAAATATTGTTATAATTTTTAATTATTGGTGTAAATCAAGAACTCTTTTAACCAAAGATATTTCATTCATTGATTAACATTTAATTATAATTAATATTAAACTCATTTTATTATTTTTAATCTAGATATACTGTCGCATTGGGACTGTAATATTTACTTAAATTGCGATTTATCTTAATTAAAATTATTTATTGTTACTTAGTGACTCTTAAAATAAGTTAAATTAGTATTGCGAACTTAAATTACTATCACTTCTTTAAGCATTTGTTACACAACACAACAGAGCTAATATGACAATAACAATAACAGAGATAATATGGCTTTGTCCTTTTCAGCCTTCTCAACGTATCCCTATATCAAGGGCTAGATTGTGTTCGTAGTCACGTGATGATGAAGTCTAGTGTGATGAGCTTCCACACTCACTTTTGCATTCATATTCGCCACCAGGCAGCGCTAGTGTAGTTGTAGGTCAAACAAGCTGTTTTATGTTCTTGGTAGATCATGATTTTGGTTTCATTTCCGTTACCTGACTTGACTGATTTTGATATTATTTTTTTTATTGAATAGGGTGTACCAAGAAGGTCCCATATCAATAGTGGATGAAAAATTAAACTTAAGAATTCAAAAACATTGGATTATGATTTTTGTAGGTACTGATATTTAAATACTACTTACTATGCATAACTTTTTACAGAGTAATTTGATTTTTATAAAAAATGACGGGTTGCACTCCGGGAGTGCCAGCAGAAGTGAAAATTTGAATATGAACACTGTGCAATTTTAATATTTTGGAATGGTTAGATAATAATTTTGCACGAATTGATTTATCTCATGGATTAATTATACAAGTTCGTATTTTATCGGATCAATTTTGCAAGTGAGGTAGTGTCTACTAATAGTAAAGTTTGTTAACAAAGTCAAAACTAGTTCTTTTAAGTAAAACTCTTGTGAATAGCTCTGAAACAGGACTTCTATGTAAAATTGACTCTAGTGAAATAGGACTCTTTGTGCAAGTGCTTATCTGAAGACAGAATTCAAAAGTAAAAAAGTTTTCAGTAAGATAGGACTCTTGTTTGCAAGTGCCTAAATTGAGACAGGGATCATAAGTATTTCACTAGTATATACTTCCATTACCTACTTTAAGCAATAGTTTGTGATTATTTGAATAAATGTCATTATTCAGGGTTAAAATAATCATGAAATAAATTTTTAAATAGTTATTGTTGTTTTGTTATAGTACATATCCTATTGAATTAAGGTAATTCTGTTTTGTAAACTGGAAATGATTAAACTAGTTCAACCAGTCTTGTGATTTTCTGTTTTATTTTTAGAAAACCTTAATTTCTTAATTTTCGGATGAAGACACGAGTTGGTATTTTTAGTTTGCCAATATTTTCGATCAATATGTCAATTTACTTAAGGAAAATGTTCAAAATGTTTAAAGATATTTTTTGGCAAATTTGAATAAAATGGACTTTTTTTAAAATTTCTGGACATTTTCCTAAGTAAATTGACATAAAATAGGATATATAGTGAAGTTGTGAATCGGCCTATTGAAGTATCAAGTATGTACATGTGGTTATATATATCGGCAATTATGTTTTAACCAATGGATACCAGTTGGCGTTTGCGCTGCTTGGATTGACAAGAACGTCAAAGTCAGAACACTTGCTCAGTTATTATACTTTACTCTTTTAGTGTATCTACAGAAAATGAATAAAAAGACATGTGTCAGTCGGAGACGGCCCCGGCATAGCTATTGCATATGCAAGCAGGAGTCACCAGATTGTATCGGCGTTGCTTCGCATGCGTTATCGCCCTCACTCTTGCGCAGTAACGCCCTTACAACCAACGCCACATAGAGGCGAGTTGCTGAACTAAAGAGACAAACGTGATCAAAAAGTCATTAAAAGTTTTGCTATTCATCGATAGATGGCAAAACTAAAAGGTATCACCGCTGTGCCGGTTGGAGTGGAAAGAATTAGGTTATTTTCGATATGGAATTTCTGGATTCAGTCTCCATGCTCATGGCCCGCGATAGAAGCTTTGCAATAGCATAAAAATACAAACTTTTTTTTCGGAGAGAAACTGTTGTTTAACTTTCTGCTTAAAAGCGTCTAATTTCAAACAATGTTGGATGTGATTTATGTGATTATTTGAATTAACACACATTTATAAAAATACTGCATGTGTGCGAATTATTAAAATCCGGCATGATACAAAAAATATTTTTAATCCATTAAAATAAAACCGAGTTACATTTTAATAAATTGTTGTGCAAGAAAATGTTTCGCCTTGGTCATGAAATGGAACCGGAGCTGAAGATTCGTCACATCCGTGTAGTTCCTTTTTATTGATAACGTTAAGGGTTTAGTGTTCTTATTTATTATTCAACAGAAAATGTTTTGTTACAATTTAAATTATACACACATTTAAAGAAACAAAAACATTATAGATTGCTTTGAAAATAACGACAAACGACAATGGAAAATTCGAAACCGTAAATTTTGTATTGTTTTAAAATATTTTTTCGCTTCACTTGTCGTATTTGTTCGCACGAATGATTTGTTAAAGAAAAAGGAAGCTTTCAAAGTACAATAACGCGAATCTTGACAATAGCAATTTAATTTGGAATGAGAAAAGCGTCTGATTTAATATTAAATAGCACCTATTGTTAATATTATGTTATTTCATATGAAAATTAGAAAGGCAAAGAAGCAGACAGATTCCCACCCGTTCAGTTTGTATGGGAAAAAATTATAATTGTTTTTCGGTTTCCCCGCGGTCAAACGGCACAAAATGTATCCTGTCCGTCTTATAGTTCATTTGCTCTTTAAAAAAAGAATTAGAAAATAAATCGCTATATTAATGTTAAATTTGAAAAATACTATATAGTAAACAATCACGGAAAAAATCTATTGGTTTTAATGAAAATTATCTATCTAAACCTTGGGGCTTAAAACATGTTTTAATATGAAAAGAAATAAATTGTAACGTACTATAACTGGTTTTCAACTTAAGCAACATACTAAAACTCAAACAAGACAAGTTTATTAGATATTAAAAAGTCTAATTTGTTTATACCGCTGAAAAGTTTTTATAGCGTACTTGAATCTCGTTTTATTTTGAAACTTTTAATGGCATCAGAATAAAAATAACGAAATATCTCAAGGAGTGCTAGTAACGAGAGTGCAGACTTAATTAGATTTGGTTTGATTGCAGCTGTGTGTGGCGTCAGTTGGGAGGAATGGTGGACCTACGACGGCATCTCAGGTAAATTTGTTTATTATCTATACTACTATGTATATACTATTATAACATGTATTAACTTTCTTAACGTGTACTTGTGACGTGACCCGCTGAGGCCGAATCTTCAAAGTACCACACCTGGACACAGGCAGGAAAGAGCTAGAACAAAAGAGTTTATCACGTATTTAATATCCATAGATTATTTAAAAATATTTTTTTTTCACTTGTAACTTTCATCATGCGGCAAGTCTTGTCCTAATAAATACAAAATCTGAGCTCGTGTGTATTCGGAGTTCCTGTGTAGCTTAAATAATATATCATCTATAGGGAACAGGCTGGGAGCCTAGCAGCTCGCAAGAGACGAGCACAATATTATATTAAATGTGTCATAACCAAAAATACCACTGGTAGAGATAGCACTGACCCATCAAAAATCCCGCTTAGGTATCCTTCGCCTTTTCTATTCCTGCCACAGTAATGACAGAGTCATGTTCATGGCAGAGTGATTTGAACGTTAGGCCTTATACCGCGGCCACAGGAAACCGACGCCATGATGACTCCTCTACTCCTCGACCCAATTATCCCCTATTTGGTCATCGGCTTTTCGCGTCATAGAGGGACTATGTAAAAAGAAACATGACACTTTTTGAAATACAAGTCAATATTTTTTTTACTACATATTATTGCTAATTACTAAAATTAGAAAAGATTGCGCAGTTTTGATCATTTCTCTTAACATATTTATTAAGGAAAGGTATTTATTTATTATTTCTAAGTTTCTTTTTCCACTCGATCAACAACTTTAAAAAAAATTGCGACACAAAATGAAAAGTAACTTAATGTCGCTTTTCTGAATGAAAAAAAAACAATTGACGGGCAAAGGCTCATCGCCATACAGCCTATGTTTATAGGAATTTACTAAAATAGTTTTATAAAATAGTTACAAATATTTTCACGAGTTTGATGTTATAACGTTATAACATATTGCCCTACGTATTTAAACGTGTTCTTAGGTTTTTTCCATGTAGAATAGACCATCTGGCTCTCTGACAGGCAGATCGTAAGAGGCAAGCACATGTTAAAATGTAGGTCAAAACCAACAAGACCTATTCCTGCTGCCATAATGACTTTGTCATGTTCTTGTCTGGAGGTTAGGACAGCCAGGAGATAGCAAAAAGCAAATAGGCCTTACATCCCGATCCCAGGACTGCGACACCTGCAGCATCAATTATGTCTATAGGCCACGGTTGTCTTTTACCATCTTGACAGCCGTGTGCTTGTCCGCTGACCTCTAACATAAATAATGAAATAGACTTACTTCGCTTGTAGTTATCGGCAAAGAATCGTCACTTTGCGGTTAGGTTCTATAGGACGAAAAACGAATTTATGAATAACTAAGTGAAAACTAGATGTTACGGGTAAAAAAAAACTGTTAAAGCATTTATCACATAATAGTAACAAATTCCCATGATATGATAAATCATAACATAAAAATTATGTTATACAGTATAATGGTTTTCTACACTGCATTATGTCAAAAGACCAGACCAGTCCTCTACATGGCATCATAGGAAGGGCCTCATTCGTGGAAGCAAAGATACGAGTATGTTTCATTATGATCATACAAAATCATTGTAATTGTAATAATGGGAAGTCATGTCCGACGCCGGATAACTAACATTTTTTAATAATTTTAGATTAGAAGTATAAGGATCAATCTTAAAATCAAAGCAAATACCTACTTATCTATAGCTCTACGGTTTCCACTGTATAAGACTACTACACTGACTACAATATAAAGTTCAATATCGTTAAGAAATTGTATTATTTAATTTTCACTGTTATTATAACTTGTATGTTTACTAACAAGTTAGCTGTACAATAAGTTAAGTCAGAGTTTTGCTTACTGTTTGTTTACAGTTATGTTGTAGCATTCGTCGGTGAACCTAAATAAATATGTAACTACTAGCTGCTACCTGCGGCTTCGCCCGCGTTTTCACAGAAACCCGGTGTGCGATCGGGATTAAAAATAGCCTATATGTTAATCCAGGTCACAATCTATCTGTCTTCCAAATTTCAGACAAATCCGTTCAGCCATTCGAGCGTGAAAGAATAACAAACATCCATACATCCATACTTACAAACTTTCGCATTTATAATATTAATAGGATTACTTACAACAAAATTACAAACAAATTAAATTTGCTATTATGTTGACGTATTTATTTTCTTTATATTGGTCTATAGATATCAACGTAGATACATCACTTATTCTTTATGCTTATTTTCCAAGCTGGTCATTATAGGATCTCATTTAATTTTAAAGTGCCTAAGTTCCAACAACATTTTTAGGTAGTTTTATAATGCACATAATATATAGATAATCACAGTTTTACGTAACGTGGGTTCCTATGAGGTCTGAGCCCTTACTATGAGTTTATTGCTTATCAAGTTTACCATCTCTGCAAATTATTTGTATGAAAACTTTGAACAGCGCCTCTGTTGGTAACTAAGAGAAACACATTTTGAGATCAAAGGTGCCATATATTTCGACACGTAACTTACCGAACATAATCTATACCAATTCATAATAAAGGTTCTGTTTTAATAGGAAGACAATTTTAATCAATGCTAAGGTTTTATTTCCAACCATAAATTCTAAGATAATCCCTAAAAATATATATTAATGAAGTGGAAAGACTAGACAAAATATACGCTTTATAAACTAGGTATTTTCAATAAAACATACAAAATACAAATGAATGTCCATACAGGATGCGGTTTTAAGCGAAGTAACAATATTATAAAGAGTAAAAATCTCAATTCAATGACCTACCGCAAGCTCGCCGCTGATATTTCGTTTTGAAACCATATCAATTTTTCTGTTCCGATAACATTTTGCCATTTTACGTGACACGAAATTTATACGGGCGATTTATCTTATATTCATATTGCGTTACTAGAATTTTCGAGGTGTATTATCGTTCCTTTACCATACTATGAAAAGTTTTAAGTATGCCCTGTAATCGAGCATTTTATAAGTTATTTTTTTCTTATAAAATAAATAGATATATGTATACCTAATATCCAAATATTGTATCTATTTAAAACAATCTAAAACATTACGTTCGAAAACAGTACAGCTTAATATGCATCATTTTTTTAACTTAATATAAATATATTTTTTTAATTTTTTTGAGATGGATATTAGCATAAAGTTAGTATAAAGTTATCCGATTTAGCAAAATCAGGCTTAGTTAATTCAAAGTTAGTCATAAGTCGTCCAAGAAAGTCGTGTCGGGTTTAAAGCTATGGCCTTTTTACTGAAGTAAAATTTGGCGCTAACGAGAAAACGCACTATACACTGATTTCTTGTGCACTTTAACTGAATTTTTTTTTTCAACTTGCCACCAAATAAGACTAATTTTAATCAATATATACACAAAAATCAACCATCTTTTCTCTCGATGTCGCCAAAAACTCATATGAATATCTTCACAAAGTAGATTGTTCAGCATACGGTGCGGCTTATTGGAAGTAACGTCTCAAGTAGCACACAAGAGATGCAAATATTTTACACACCGCCGCGACAAAAGAAAGAGATATACAAATTCAGTTATAAAGTGGCTTAGTACCTAACATAAAAGTTAAGTCTTCTTTTACAAATGTGTAAATGTGTCTCATTTTTAATTTATACATAATATGTCCGAACATTGAAGATATTTCAGAATATATATTTGTGATGGGTGACTGGGTTGATTATTACGCTATTATTATCCCAAAATCTTTTTTTCATCTTTTTTTTGTTGAATTATATAAAGAGCACACCGAAATTGCTGGCTTAGTTTTGATTGAGTTCCCTCTAATTAAAGACTTGCTTTCAAATATAGCCATGTTTCAAATCTGTCTTTTAGGAGAATATATATTGTCAATCGAAGCTAAATAGCTTGCGCAAACTATCTTTTAATATTTTAGAAATTTTGTGTTATGATAACTTGTGTTGTGATAAATTCAAACCTTTAAATAATTCAGCGAATTCTCGCATCAATGATAATTTTATTGGAATTGGTTGTTTTCTTTTATTATAGAGACTAATGTGAGTCACACAATCCACCTAACCCTACAAAGCTTTATATTTGGCAAGTAAAATACACCATAAAAGGGATGTGGCAAAATTATATGGGGCTTTGCGCCAAGTCCCTGTACAAGTCTTCGTATGCCGGGAAATATTAAATGTAACAGCGTTTAATTGTTTATTTTTTTTCTTTTCCCACTTTTAAGGGTTTCGCAATCAACTTTTGGATTATGTTATGTACAACTATTGCAGTTTTATTATCACCGTATATCTGTCTATCCTCAGTTTAACGAAAATACTTCTAATAATCTTCCTAATAACAAACGTAGATTAAAGTACTCCAGGGCTTAAGTTCACATTATAGTTTTGTATTAAATTGTAGTAAAAACAACTGTAATGTCAACTTTAAATCTTGGAGTATTATAAATAAAAGAGGTTAATGTTTAAGAAAATGTACTAATATGTATAATATGTATGTGTAATACCAATATTAATCTTAATAAAAGAGTTTTTATCACTACACGTTGTAAAAAAATTACGACGTTAAAATATGTAAAAATAAAGTAATCATATATTGAAAAGTTTTACAAGTTGCGTCTTACATATCTCGAATGTAAGTAGTAAATAAAATAATTCAGTGTAAAAATTACTTTAGCGCGGGAGCGAAACTCCGAGTGGAAGCTAGTAGACTTTTTTTAGAATCTATAAATTTATTTTGACAATAGACATATAATAGTCGTAAGACGCTTCTTTCTATTATTTTTCCAGTCTGCATTAGCCAAACTCAAATATACAAGTACAATACGAAAGAAGCTTATACTAGAATGTATACTGATAAATTTCATTGAGAAATGTTATAGTTTCGGTTAACTTAACGAATATTAAAGAAGTATGATTAAAAATGTATTGCAGGTATATTAGGCAAGGTCAGCGTCGTCCAAACTTAATAAACAGAAGTTGCGTGAGTCCACAGCCGTCCTTTGTAATATTCAAACTCGTTAGTAATCACGCAGACCTAAGAACGTCGCGTTTTATGGAAAATTTACGGAATTCATGTTTTCACAAACAGATTAATTGTCGTACCTTACTTCTTGAACGACTGTTCTAAACTTCCGTTACTATTGAATGGATTGGTACAACAAATATGTTATATTTAAAACGGGAACGCGAGAAAAGCGAACACTACAAACAGACAGGAATACCTAAGGTAAACCTGGCAAATGTGCCCCACCATTCGAAGAATTGAAATAACAAACTGTATAATTGAAAACATCTTTATTAAAGTAATTATTCCTATCCTCGCACTCAATTTGAATAATAAAAACTAAAAAAATCTCCTTAAATGTAATTAAATCAGCTGAGATCAACTTTTACTTAAAGTCTATGGTGGGGCATATTTCCCGGATACATCAGTCATATGTGCCCCATTAAAGCCTCTTATTTTCTTATTTTTTTCCTTTTCTCTCCCATTATTTTTGCCACCGCTATTATTGCATTTCACCGAAAAGTTTCAACAATCTTCATGGAACCAGCCAGAACACTGCAAACATTTAATTCAGTCAGTTTTATTCTTCACACGATGGTAAGACTCGAGAGATTCTACGTAAGTGTTGTCGTTTTCATCTGAATGTTCTTCGCTAAATTCACTGAGCTGTAATTCTTCTTTACATTCCGATGAGGAACATGCTATTGAAATATTCATATCCCGTTTTGACCGTGCCGTGGTCAAGTTGTTTTTATAGGCAATTCTAATATATCTACAAACTCGTAAGCAATAGTCTGCAGTCTCGATTGTTCTAGAGGAAATCCTATAACTTCGAGTATTTAATGTGAGATACGAGTCTCAATTCATTTTCAAAACCTAATTGAGAACATCTATCTATAGCCTGCTTACTTTTCCAACCTTTTATTATGTATCTACGTAAGGTTCGTGAAGGTATTTCATAAATCCGGCTAGCCTCATTCACTCCCATTTTCTTGCTTGTGAATATTATTGCTTTTATCATATTTTCTTCCATCTATCTTCTAGATCTGCAGCTTTTTCCTTTCCCATTTCCTGAAACATAATAATTAATAAGAAATACTTAAAAATAATTTTATAAATTTAATACACACATGAGGCACATTATCCGGAATAAATCAGGGCACATTAGCCAAACCATCAGCTAATGTGCCCCATTCCTTATCGACTAAAACTTTAGTCTAAAACGAAACGTAATTGTAGGTATACAAAACTTCAACGAGGTTAGTTTAAGAATAAAACTTTAAAAACTGAAAGAAATATGAAGCAAATACTTTGAATTAATATTTTGAGAGACAAAAAATAAATTTAGATCGTCATACTTACTTTTTAGTCACTTTTTTTTACTTAAAACAAATAATAACAGACACAGTGTTGTTTACTTCACCGCCATACATGTGTCACTGACGTTTTCGGGTCAAATCAGCGCCAAATTCAAAATGCGTCTATGTGTTCTGCTAGTGGGGCGCGTTATCGACTGGGGCACGTATGCCTGGTTTACCCTATTGTATATGATGTAGGTACATGAAATATGATGTAGGTACGTACATACAATACATACATAGTACAGGTACATGAAGATAACGAGGCAGTGTTGGTCGAGTACTACCGTACACGCCTAACTACATTGACCAACCACGAGACTCGGGTTCAATTCCCGACGGTGGCAGGCATTCGTGTGATGAACATTTAGATGTCTGCATTTCCGGGTCTGGGTGTTTATTAAATTTGTTCTAGTATCTATATATGAGTTTCTATGTATTAGAATCGTTGACTAACACCCATAATACAAGCATTTAATTTGCTTACTTTTGAGTTAGATTCAATTTGTGTGACTTGTCCAGGGATATTAATTAATTAATTTATTAAATAAGTACATATTGTACAGTATAAATCCGCACAAGTCAGTGCAAATGTTTGCACCTTTGGCATAAAATGTGATGATCCTTTCGGTCTCTAATGAACCAATCAAGTTATTTATTTGGATTGCTGGAATATAACACCATTTCTTCAATTAAAATCAGGTCCCCGTGCCAACCGTACAGTACCATATATTTTGATGCTCGTAGTATATACGTCTTGAGTCATGTTCTAAAGATGTAGGCGCTACAAGCTATCATCTTTACATGGTTAAGGCCAGCATCACACAAATTTCTTCTGGTGATCATACTGCATATGACTTAAGTTCTCTGACAAAGTCGGTTTTTCCAGAAAAATCCAATTTAGATTATTCAAAGCAAAATGAATAGGTTTCTTCTAGCTAATTGTACCTCCTCCTGATTTTAGGCTTTCCCTCAGGAAGGTTTTAAGTCGATCGGATGGGTACCATCGCTTTACCTATCCTTCGTTATCCCAGGTTAGCATTTCGTATCCAGTAGATTAGGATTTATACGCCAGTAAACTTCATTTATAAGACTAACCTAAGATAATTTATATAATTTAATCCTTAAAAAATAAGTTTTTTACTAGCAAGGTCCTTACACCTCTTTAAGGAAGCTAAATTGTAACAAAATTATATACACAAATTATTGTAGTAATTTGCCGTAACATTTTCTCTCTAATAGCAAAGTTAGGATATCGGTGTTGACGTAATTGCAGTTTTTATATTCCCCAGAAGGCAAGCTCGTACTGTGCCAAAAAAGCAGCTACAATAAAGGAAAGTTCACTTAATGCGTGGCAATAAAGTAGGCGTGACCGCAACCGCTGCGCCGGCTTACTCATGCAATTTTCAAGGTCATAAATAATAAAAACGTGAACGCGATCCAACTATTTCGCCACTTTCGAGGGAAATTTCTTCTATATTAAAATACCACTACGAAATTCATTTGATATTTTGAAATCATCATGAAATGACTCTACAGCAATACCTATTTTCTCATGAATTAGATGCTGGTTTAGTTTGTATGAATGATTTAATAGCTTAACCGTTTGTGACGAAATTTACCTACACCTATGCCCTACGACTGGAAGAAAGCTGTAGGTATACTCCAATGAATAAATGAATTACAAATTTCACAAATGGAATCTAACCCCAAAGTAAGCAAATTAAATGAGTATGCTTATGTTATGGGTTAATGATACTAATACACAGAAATACATAATAGATACCAGAATAAATTTGAGAAACACCCAGATCCAGAAATGCGAACATCTAAATGTCCATCACGGAAATAAATACCCCTGTCGGGAATCGAACTCAAGCGTCCCGGTTGGTCCCTCATCGATCAACGAGGCGGTCAAATCACTTAGTGATTTTCGTAGACCTGTATTTTGCAATAAAGTTTTGTTAGTCATAATTATTAATGAAAAAACGTCCCAATTATAGCCATGTTATGACCTGAATTCAATCACAAATTGATATTTCAATAAAAACTTACATTTAAAATATCAATTAAAAAGAAAAGTTGTTATTTCACTGACAGAGAGTTCAGCAGGTTGATTCGGAGAACTATTAATTATTGTTTGTGAAAATCGACCTAGCAATATATACGTAAGAGGAAGTAATGAGAAGTTTATATTGTACATATTCGTAGCCACTAAACATCAGACTATTGCTGTATTGATTTAATTATTACAGTTGATACGGTACGTTATCATATAGGTAATTTGTTACAGGTTATTGTTTCAAATTAATTATCCCTTATATTCTTAACTAGCGGCCTACCCCGGCTTTGCACGGGTATAAAATATACATATAAACCTTCCTCTTCAATCACTTTATTTATTAATAAAACTGCCTCAAAATCCGTTGCGTAGTTTTAAACATTTAAGCATATAAAGGGACATAGGGACAGAGGATGCGACTTTGTTTTATACTATGTAGTGATGGTCTGACCGTATCAGTGCCAGGATAAGATCCTGGATTCTGATTCCGGTTGATATAAGATTTATCGCTATCTAAACGACTCGTTGGTTAGGGGTTGATGTACACGTATTCATTTAGCTACACTGATCGACCACATAGCTCAAGTTCAATTCCCGATAGGGACAGGCATTTGTGTATTAATCATAGATAACACAAGTTTATATGCTACCCTGTTCTCCAAAATGTTTTGTTACTACCTTGTAGCAATAGGAACACGTAAAGAGATGTCACATTTATCTCTCCTTTCTTCCACCTCTCATTCTCCACCCTCTCTCTCTTTCTCTCATAACTGTATTGTCACGGTGCGTAAAATAAATAAAAACAAAGGAATGGTAATCATAAAATTTTCAAAAAAACATATCCCTAATAAAGTTAATGAACCGTTTTGATCACTACAGTTTTCAAACAAAAAATTCACATAGGATTCGGTCTATTCATTTAGGAGTTATGATGCAGCAAACAGACACAGGCACACGCACGAACGAACGCATGGACTTAAACCCTCACAAAACACGTCAAAAACGCTTTTTTTAGACGGGATTTAAAAATATGTCTAAATTTCGCAATATATTTTTTCAATGAATCGCATAAAAGTAACTCAGTTTTGAAGCCGGAAACTTAATCATGCTTTGAGTGTACCTAATAGCCAACTTAACCCTCAAAATTACGGTCATTTTTATACCAGTTTCTATATTTTCTCCTTACAAAATGTATACTTCAAATACGAAGCTAATTAACCGACTCAGCGGCACTTTATACATGTCAGCTAAAGTAATAAAGGGAAGTTTCCAAGTTACATTTAAGGTGAACGAGATAGTTTACAGAATGAGCGCTGAAACGGTTAGTCGCATAATAGTTATTTAATTTAAATTGAGAGTAAAGGTTATATGGGAGATCATAAAGCAAATTATATATATATAGATTTTAGATATGATAAGTTCGCTCATAGAGTTTTAGTTTTTAATGGCTGACCCGGCGAACTTTGCTCAATTGGGACTCAGTATTTTTTGCCTACCTTGCAGGGAAACTTAGTGTGAAGTTGTGCTTGATATTTAAGACGTACATTCAAATGATTTCCTACATTCTGAATTACACGTTATTTCGTCACTTTATACCTTAGTGTTGTTATATCTGTAATTCATAAACTACAAAACATGGGACTTGAAAAAAAATAAGTTTGACCCGGTTTGTTAAGTGTAAATCATATGAATGCTATAAATACGAAAGTTTTTATGTTTGTTTGTTACTACTTCACACAAAAACGGCTTAACCGATTTTCAAGTAATTTGGCACACACATAGATGGTAGCTTCGATTAATACATTAATACATACGGCACTCCTGATAATCAGAAGTACGATGCCTATAGAAAACATAGTATTATAAGTGCGTCGCTGTCCCTAGGCCGAAGTGTGTACTAGTTTACCGGCTAATCTGACCTGCGGACTGGAACAGGACAGTACCAAACACCGTCACTATGGCAGCAGAAATAGCTATGAA
Source organism: Calephelis virginiensis (assembly GCA_002245475.1). Lineage (NCBI taxonomy): Eukaryota > Metazoa > Arthropoda > Insecta > Lepidoptera > Riodinidae > Calephelis > Calephelis virginiensis. The sequence continues at coordinate 112,680 of NJDC01000457.1, forward strand.
TTGTAACAGGGGCAAGCTGCTTCACAACAATCTACCACCAGTGGTCTTGTTGAAATAATAAATTTAACCTGCCATTGCACTTTTTCGAGCTGTGAAGTATGAAGCCTTGTCCGACCAACACGTAGTAACAAGCTTTAGAAATAATAAAAAAAAATTGAACTAATACAATTCAATATCAACTCTGTGGTCTAGCGGTCTGCAAAATGTATATGTTCAATTTTCTAATAAACATAACGTTGCTCGGGATTGGATATTTTCGCAGTTGGCGATAAGCTTACTTATCATATTGTGGGACTTAGTGTCTTTGGCTAGTCATGGGTACCCTGATTGTGGCTCTACCTACTCCTAAGGGGATATGGGCGTGAAGATACTTTATTTTACTTTATAATTCAAATTAATAAATTGGGGATGCAAAATACTTATCGAACCTGTATTTGTTATTCTTATAATATGAATTTATAGTAAGAAATTTTATACCCATTTCACAAAACTTGAATGACTGATATAATAAAATACCTCATATTTTATATACATTTGCATTATGGTTGTATTAATTTAATACAAAAGAAATCGACACACATTTTCATACCTTTAAAATACACAACTTAAATAGATTAATATTATTCGTCTTTAGTTTTATGAATGTCAATTTTTTTTAAATAAGATAAAGAAAAATGAAAGACTTATGTTTCAGTCTCTGTTGATGGTCAAAGACTCCATTGTCTGTAAACACCATTGATAATATGGGTGCGTTATTATCCTGTGACCGTGTATTATTCCTAATATGCTAAGCTTCCAGCTACTCTACTTTTTGGACCAAATCATAAGAGTGCCCAACACTGTTATTATCACGACAGGAGTAGCTAAGACAGTGGATACACACGTTGTTTTGTAGTTAACACTTGTACTTATCCACTATCGCGGATAACTTACTTATAGTGGATAAGTACAAGTGTTAACTAAAAAAAACATATGTATACAATGGAAGTCCACCAAGTGCCGACGATAGCAAGTGTAGATTTTAAGACAGTTTAGCCGGGCTAGTTGCTACATAGCATTTCTACCACCTGTGAAAATGATAAAAAACGATCTGCTAGCACATCCTTTTAGCTTTCGCTTAGTTAAACAGATTTTGTTCTAATTATAAATTTAAATAAGAAATTGAAATCGAATACTTTTTACAAGTTTAAAGTAAACTATTAGCGATACCTGTAATGTATCCTAGCGTTTCGCCCTCCAAGATTCAATGAGTTTGTAGTAACCTGATAGATGCGTTTAATTAAAATGAGGCGCGCTTCTAAGTTTATAATTGTATGTAACCAGGCCCGGCTTTCTGGGGTCTCATCAATCCCGAATGGTCGCTATGCAACAAGGGTCGTCGGCAGTCTCCCGTCAACCTGGAACCGGAAAAGTTACTCTTCGATCCGAACCTTCGGTTTTTACACATAGATAAGCATAGGGTAAGTTAAATTATGCATGTAATACCCTAATCAATTTGATTTTATTGAAATGGACCTTGTGGAATTCTTTAACATATCTTCGTTTTTATTGTACCTTGAACTAAAGTAACGTTTGACTCTTGACTGCCTCGATGGCGAGGGGTTAGCGTACATGCATAACTCCAGCAGGAGTTTCGGGTTCGATTCCCGACGGGGACAGGCATTTTGCTCTGGGCGCTAATTAAATTTATACAGGTTTATTTTTTAGTATTTCTATGTAGTTTCGTTGTATAACACAAGGATATAATTTGATTACTTTGGGTTAGAAGTTTAATTATTGTAGACCACATACACATCTTACATAGTTTATGGAATCTGAAAATTGTTAACACGCCAGTTTGTGTGAAGAAACCCTACACATTGATTTTGGATTGAACTGTGATTCTTTGTATTTGTTTTATGAAGCTTAAATTTATATGTAATTATTATATATTTAAATGTTTATGGACATAATCAACTGTATGTAATTTTTCCTGAGCGATTTAATATTTAATGAAAATTAAGGTAAAAGGTATCATTAATTTGCACGAGAATCATTTAATAAATTATCGTAATATCGCAGCTGTTTTATACAAAACATTTTTGCAGCTGGAAATGTAATTTTATAGACTTATTTTATATTTATATTTTTATCGGCTCTGTAATGAAAACCATTGTGAAATATACGGCGTAAAAGAATATAAATATAATTTTTGTTTCATCAGCCAAAGTCATGCAACTGAGCAAAGAATAGCCGATGCAAAGCAGTGACTATTGCCCATGGAAATAATAATAATAGCCCATCGAAAATACACTGGTATCATCGACACATATAACATTAAAGATGTATACTGTAAATGGCTTTGTGATATCTGCAGATTTTTGATATATTTTCAATAGCTGCATTTTGTTTTCTTATAAATCAAAGAAGGCATATTGTTAAGTGGGTCACCTGTTAGATAGTGGTCACCACCACCCATAGATAACCATTTTAGGAATGATTACAACGTTTTTAGTAATTGATTCCACAAAAGAGTTATGCAAGCTAAAAAATCTTCGGAATTGGACGGTAGTGGACGCACGTAATTAAGTGATAGGTATGATACCTATTGTATATAACATATATAAGCTAATATAATTTTTAGAATAGTAAAATTCCAAAACACCGACTCCAAGTATTTCATTACCATGTCGCTATTTGATAGTTATTTTTTCGAAAGATGGGCAATGATTCCGAGATAGTCCCACATAAATGTTAACAATATCCCACTAGCATTTTGAGTAATATTTAGTAATGTTTATATATTATTAATATAATATGATATTATTATAAATATAACAATATCATCAATTAGAATATGTGATAGGTGGCAAGCCTATCGCCAACCGGGCACATATCCTATCCCGAGCAAATTTTTTTTTATTATTGGAAATTGGAAAAACCCAATCTTCTTTTTGTTGCCCGACCCGGGATTCAAACTCGGGACCTAATGCAGTCAAATCCAACAACTGAACCGCTTGACCACAGACGTGATTAGAATAAAATACCTATTACTAGATGACCCGGCGGACGTTATTCTGCTACTTTTTTTAATGTGATTTTAGTAAAACAATTGGGATGAGTCACCCTTATCACTTAGGGCTAGGATAAATTAGCTCATTCTCAGACCTACTGACTATGCACACAAAAATTAGTGAAAATCGGTAAAGCCGTTTCAGAGGTTATTAACATTGTGGCACGAGAATTTTATAAGTAAGATTAAGTACAAAACTAATGTGGACCCATCTCGAAATCATGACCTTCCTACCCAAGACACAACCATCAAAATCAGTTCGCTGTTTGTCGAGTAATCGCGTTACAAACATACAAAAAAAACGACGGATTACACTCCGGGAGTGCTGGCAGAAGTGAAAACTTGAATATTAATGTTGTGCATTTTTGATATTTTGGAATAGTTAGGGAATAATTTTGCACGAATTGCTTTAATTATTAGTATGAAAGTACTATCATTTATGTTTTATAATACAATATTCATTTAATGCGCTATCGTACTAACACATGACAACACGAACATTCGCGCAAGCGTCCTGCTCCGTCTTATTAGCACAATCGCGCAGTCTTACGAATTTTTGATCTGACGATCTGACGCGAGTTTAGGAGTTTTTACTCATTCCAAAAAAAGTGCGAAACGCCGCTAAAGAAGTTTTCACTTCAACATACAGTTGAAATGATAGCCTTCCGTTAAAGAGTCGGTAAAAATACCATTATTCATTTACGTTACCTACTTGTATTAACTTTTTTACTTTTTGGCAGATAAATGGACTGATCAGTAATACAGGGCACTCAGTGATATTTACTGTTGAGAATGAAACTCGTCATCACATCAATATAACCGGAGGCCCGCTCTCGTACAAGTACCAGTTCCACGAGATACACATACACTATGGACTTCATGATCAATTCGGTTCCGAACACGCTATCAATGGCTACACTTTTCCTGCAGAGGTTAGTATTTTTAAACGAATTCGACCATAATAAATAAGAACGTCATTTTCATTTCTCAACACCAACTACTTTGTTTCCAAACTTTATAGTGCGCCATCTGTGATTTTTTATCGTAATCATCAATCTATTTGTTTGTTTGTGTCAAATGCATGGTAGTGTGGGTAATGTTTTATTTATTGATTTAATGTACTTTATAAGCGTTATTATTGAAAAATATTAGCTTTATGCACTTCTCCTGCACATAAAATATAAGTGTGCCAAATTTTATGCTCCTGCGTCCGTTTTCGTAAAAAGGGGTCCAAAGTTTTGACATCACGTGTTAATATATAGATAAATAAATTTAATTTTTATCAAACAAATATTTCAATGAAACGGATCTTTGTATTACAAATATTACCTACCCCGTGTCAGTTACGTCCCCAGTGACACTTAGATATAGTATAATTATTAATCCTTTACATGCCGGAACGCGGATCCGCGCAATCCAGTTATACTGCAGCGTTAAAGTCGCGGCATACCAGAGGTTAATAACTAGCCGACCTGGCGAACTTGGTATCGCTTGACATTGACAGTTAGTAAGTATTTGTATGGAAAATATTAAAATATTTTTTTCCGCTTTCTCTGCAATTTTCCCGACTTTCCCCTTCATAAAAACCGTCTCCTGACAATAACCAACTCAACAAAACACAATTATCAAAATTGGTCCCTCCGTTCAGGCGTGATCCGATGACCACGGGAAATGGGGATTATTTTTTTTATAAATATAGATTAATCGTTTCTTTCTTTAAAATATTTTGTTTATTGTTTCAAATTGTGATTGGGTACGATGTGGTTGATATATCTCTGAAAACAACCGCTTTAAAACATTCGATTAAAAGAAATGTGTGGCACTCGGAAACTGCCACGGTAAAGCTGTTGCATAAGCAGTCATGAGTCACCAGATTGCGTGGCGAAGAGGGGGATCACGCATGCGCAGTAACGCCGATGCAACCAATGCCACCTATCTAATGATCTGCTTTTCATCGATAGATGGCAAAACTAAACAATAGCTTAAAAGTATCACCGCTGTGCCGGTCGGAGTTGGGGGTGTTAGGTTATTTTCGTTACGGAATTTCTGGATTCGGTCTCCATCCTCAAGGCCCGCAATAGAAAATATGCAATAGCTTAAAAATTTTACCTTCACTTTTCAATTTCATCATATTTATATTACACGTTAACTAAATAATTAACTAAAAAATGTGAAGATTTTATTTCTTTTGCACGATGGCACGGACGTAGCAAGGGGGCAGAAAAACATAAAAGACAAGTCCTGACTCATTTTATTTACACTTATGAATACAAATAAAAATTAAACATGAAAATGTATTACTTAAAAAATATATTGCACAAATACGAACGTAGGTAGGAACTAATTAAAATTTCCTATGGGCAGTACTGCACAGAATTTCTAGTAAACCTTGTAGATAATTTGTCATTAATATTATATTGCAACTCTAGTTGGTAATAGGTATCGAACAAATTACCCGATTCCAATATCGACTAACTAATTTCCAACCGAGGTATTCCATGAGCTTCCGAATGCTTCGTAATATAACGATCCTACTAATTTCTCAAAGTGATTAGTATCCCTTAAAATTAAAATAATCATTGCCAAAGAGGAATTTGTAGAGAAGCTCGGCATAATGGGACCTAAGAAGTTAAAGATCCAGTACATGGCCTGGATAGTGACTATTGTAATAACAAGTTTGCAAAATTATTAACATAAAAAATATTGAATGCTTATAAGTCAAAAATCAAATGTTAATAACACTTACAGAATATTTAAAAACATAATGATATAATGCAGCTTAAAAATTCCATTAAATACTAATGATAATTTACCGCACACGTTTATTATTATTGTGCAAATTTCTAAAATGTTTTGATATATCAAAGTTTTAAATTGTATTTTTTTTAAATTAACTGTTCAGTTTATTGCTTCATTATTATTATTTTTTATCTAGGTAAACAAGAGACTATTTGAACTTTACGTATCATTTATTTATATGGTTTCTCGACATACTGACGTCGGAAGTGTCAAATTAACAATTGACAACTTATAAAATACAGTCTCAAAATCCTACTTTGACATTCAGCATTAAGATGTATAAAAAAACAATTTAGGTGCACCCCGTGTTAATCATAATAATTATAAATATTTTTATTCCACATGAATCTGTATAAAGATTCTTGTGAAGCATCTATATAAATCTAAAAAAACTACCACCGGATCAGAACGGAATTTGTATTTTCCCGATAGCATAAATGGTAATTCATTTACATCGACAGCTTTAAGGTAATTTTTTAACTTTCTTGTTTAGAAAGTAAGGAAATGATATCTATTACCGCTAAAACTAGCGACTTGAATTTCGGCAGCTGTCCTGGGCTGTTTCAAGCAAGTGATTGGAAATAGAAACCAATACCAGATTGTTAAAATGTTGTCCCCGATTAAATTACGAAAAATTAATAGAAACGTCATATCATCAGTGCGTCAAGAATTTAATCTCTACTTCTGTTGGCAATATTTAATCCAGTGCAGAAAATAATAGCAGAATATATTTTTTATCTGAGATGGAATCCACAGCTATAATAATCTTTTTCAAAGGATATTATAATTGCAAGCAAACATTTCATATCTGAAACCAACTTCGAGGAAAATCTGCATTTAATGATTGTAATATAAGAGTTAAAAATAAAAGCCTCTATCGCAGTGGAAAAATTTTTAAAATTGCCTTTGCTTTGGTGTAACTAATCTAAAAATTAAATAGATAAACTTTGTTCTATTGGACTTTGGTATCAATAACCTTATTTGGGTTATATTGTAATAGGTTAGTGACCGAAATACTCAAAACTACTGCCTTATTTTGGCTACAAAACCGCTTTCGTATTTTAAATTCAAAAGTCCCAGTTTTAAATGACTAACGCCAGAACTTTTCCCCATGTTGATCCGGGCTTCTTTGCAGAATAGACCATCTGCCTTCCTGCCAGGCAGCTCGTAAAAGGCGAGCATAGGCTTACCGTCACTAACACTGTGACATCCTACTAGGTGGTAGAGTTTCGCAGCGACTCGTCCGGATTGGTACCACCGCCTTACCTTTTCCTGCTGCCATAACATCATTACGTGTTCCGGTTCGGAAGGTAAGATAGCCGGTAAACTTACTTTTGCTCGAGGCCTAAAATCCCGGCCTCAGGTTGGCAACGCACCATTACCACCTTTGGTGTCTGTAGTCGGCGTAAATTTCTTACCATCAGGAAATTCGTCTGCTTGTTTGCCTTCCATTATCCTAAAATAAATAAATAAATAGAGTTTAAATATCTCTGCCTCAGTTTACAAAATCGACGGGAACTCAAATCGCAAAATTTGGCAATCATTAGCTAGATTGGTGTAACTGTCTCACCATTAAGACAAATTTATATCTAAATTAACACAATATTAATAAGAAAGCAGTTTTACTTTTCTATATATAATCCCCCCTTTTAATCCTAGACACGTGAAACGGGAACAAAAACAACTAACAAATAAGCATATTTTACAATTTATCATATCTGTAAGGATTATAGTGATATTTAAAAAATAAACATGTTACGGATGATTTAAAAGACTTCCGAAAAAAGATTTCAAAGGAAGCGAAACAGATGTTTTCACGCGCGTAGGCTGTGCCGCGTCGCCCTTCAGAGGCCGATCCCGAGTGAACAATGTACAGTTGGTGCCATAAAAAAGCTACGTTTTCGAAAGTTTGGTTTATTTATATCAAATAAATTACTGCCACAGATGTTCTATTTATTATTCTAAGCATACTGATAATTAAAGATGCTTTCTTTCTCTTTATTTCAAGCAAATACTGACGATTGGCAAAGCTATATTTCGATATTTGGATATAGTCTGTTTACCTCTCATTCTTTATAAATGAGCGCATTACAATTAAATACATGGAACTGATTTTAGAAGGACTTGATTTTTAATACCGATTATTCAATAAATTTCTGTGGGAGTTTTTTTTATATGCTAGTAATTAGTAAAAATATATATGTGAGACATGTTAGCCTTAGTAATTATTCATTTTATACTATACAACGAATATTCACATCTTATGTAAACTTTTGCTTATTGCAAACTTCTAATAACATAACTATAAGCGCATTATTTTACTCAGATAACAAAAAAAATTGGGTTAGAAATGTTGAGTATGTTTTTGGAATTATTTTTAAAATCATTTTATTTTAGCCTAGCGGTTCAGGTGTTGGACTTGACTGCATGAGGTCCCGGGTCGGGCAACAAAAATAAAATTTGAGTTTTCCAATTTTCTAATAAAAAAATGTTGCCCGGGATTGGATATGTAACCGGTTGGCGATAGGCTTGCCACCTATCATATCGTGGGACTTAGTGTCTTCGGCTAGTGGTGGGTGCCCTGGTTGTACCTCTGCCTACCTCTTCGGGGACATTGGCTTGAAGATACTTTTTTTCATTTTATTTTTCACAAAGTTATTTACCTAGAAATATTCAGTTTTCAAATGAGACAAGCGTATACAATGAACAAGACGTTCAATAGATTAGAATAATTGTAGTTTCCATATTTCTTATTGTCGGCGCTGATAGTTTTTTATTTTATACATAGTTTATAAATAACACTTGTATTTTCCACAGTTCATTTTTATTTTAGCTTAATTGATTGTATTAGATTAAACAACTACTTTTATCTATCGTCAATATGATGGTTAGCAAACCAGTTACTAACAATAATAAAAATAAATTGTAAAAAATTCCAATTGTTATTTATGAACAATTGTGTCTGATGTGATTTTATTGGCATAATTGTATCACGAGGTCGCCTCTGTGGTCTAGCGGTCCGGGTGTTGGACTTGACTGCATGAGGTCCCGGGTTCGAATCCCGGGTCGGCCAACAAAAATAAAATTGGATTTTTCCAATTTTCTAATAAAAAAAATGTTGGTCGGGATTGGAATTGTGCCCGGTTGGCGATAGGCTTGCCACCTATCACATTGTGGGACTTAGTATCTTCGGCTAGTCGTGGGTACCCTGGTTGTGCCTCTGCCTACCTCTTCGGGGATATGGGCGTGAAGATACTTTTTTTTTGTATCACTAAACTTTTTTTTAGTGAGATTTTTTATCTGCCGCTGATGTATTATACCACAAATTTAATGCTTCAACAAAACTAATTTTTCGCACGCCGCTGACTGTACCATGTAATCCCGACGAACGACTGTGAGGCAACTCAAGCGTGCCTCCTGTTTATTTATGTGACAAATTCTTCAGAGCCGCGCTAAAATCGAAATCATGTGCTTATTCTTACGAAGATTTATTTGCTTCCTCACATTTTCGGCCACATTTGATTATTTTATTACGTTCAAATGAACAAGATTTTTCAATGATTTTTTACCTCAATTTTAATTAAGAGGGTACTTATTTATTTTGCAGGCTTTTTATTTCGTGTCGTTTTTTTGTTATTTTTCTTGCAACAAAAATATTTAATGCTAACTATATTCCGCAGCTTATTTGCACTTACGATTCTGTCGAGAGTCGAAGCGCGATGTGTAATAGTTTATATATTTTTTTTAAATGGTGCAGTTATTAAATGCAAAAATACTGTTTTATTTATTTATTTTATGATGTTGGAAGGCAAACAAGCAGATGGATTTCCTGATGGTAAGAAATTCACGCTGCCTAGAGACACCAAATTACTAAATTACCAAATTACTTAGGAACTATTAACAAAAAAAGCACATTTGACCCTATACAAAATATTAGAATAAGTAATTTATATCTTGTTCATCATTCTTGCAGTATATCTGCAACGTAGGTGTGATTATAAAATTGAAGTTATAAAATATAAAAAATATGTTTATGGCATGAAAGATGTTTATGGTATTGTTACCAAGCCGAGATCAGAAGTCAGAATTATAAAGGATTTTTGATTTAGCAAGTTTAGTGGCTACTCTACCTACCAAACAGGAACGCCACAACAGCGCGCACTTATAAATGACACCATAATGATTTGGCGGTAGATTGCTGTCGGAAAAGTGCGATATTCGCTTACATTGCTTAAAAGAGCCAGTCAACAATTTTTACATTCTGAGTTTATTGCATTGCAGTAAGTATGGATACGATCTTCACTACGGCATATTGTTTTACTGTTGTCTGAAAAAAGTAAAGGATCGCACAGCTGTGTGATTTCAAAACAGAGTCTAAATGCGGCTTTTGTTTCAGATTCAAATATTTGGATTCAATTCACAGCTGTATTCAAACTATTCTGAAGCTCTACACAAAGCTCAAGGAATTGTTTCCATCTCTCTACTTTTGCAGGTACGTAAACTAAAATGTACAAAAAATAAACATTGTGTAATAATAACTTTATTTGAATTTCAAATTTCTAACCTAAAACCAGATTTTAAAGATGAAATTTGTTCGAAAAAATTCCGATTTCATGGTTTGGATTACCAAAGTTTCGACGACATTCCGTTTTATCATTTATTAAACAAAGTCTTTAAATATGAATAAGACCAGGGGGCTGATTATGTATCTCATTTGTCAACTCAAAATGGAAAAGTGTACATCAAATAGCTGTCAAATTACGTGTTTTATATTTGCTACCTCCAGTGACCAACGGAAATACAACAGAGATAAATAGAACAGAGACGGCGGAAATAGAACAGAGAGAGAGAGCAAACACAAATGAAATCCTTTGACAGCTATTTGATAAACACTTTTCGATTTTGAGTTGGCAACTGAGATACATAATCAGCCCCCGTCTTGTCAAATATTATTATTTTAACATATCTCGCTCTTCTACTCTTGCATCAACTGGGACATGCAACTTTAATATATATGGGCTAGTATGCATTCATAGAGAAAATAAGTCGCCTTTACAGTTTAACTGTTTTCTGGCATAATGTTATTAAAACAAATGTATAGTAAAAGAATATGACCAATCTCACGAGGGAAAGGCACATAATAATCTTCCAGAATTCGTTCAGATTCCATCAAATTAATGAACTAATGAAATCAAAACATACTATATTTCTTAGTAACGGATAAAAGATAAATAACGGATAAAAAACGGATAAAATCAAAACATATTGAAGGGGACATGTTTTCATGGTTTGGGAATAACGTGTTGTTATGATAAGAAGAATGAAATTGAATAAAGAAAAAGACGCTGAACTTAGTAATGGGATAATAGATAAAAAGCCTCATATTTTCTGCTATCCACGGACAATTTTAAGAAAGCAATTTTAAGCGATATCTATTTCGAATTATATTTATTATCGTAAGGGTGCGTTTACATATGAAGTAAACTTATTTCAAAGTAAGATTTCTGATTGAAACTAAACAATTCTCGCAATCTTTTCTATATTTCATGAGTTTTAAAAAAAAATTCAAGTTCAGTTTTCAGTCTCTTTCGGAAAAATTTCCGAACAGAATGCTTAAATAATTTTATTAAGAAACATCAATAAAAGAAAAAGGATCAAGGTCTGATAGTGCTTAAATCTCGGTTTATTATAATGTAACTCCAAGTTATTATAAATCTAACAAATGTTTGCAAAATTAATTATTTTCTTGGTATATTTCTTTTAATTTAATTTATATGATTTCATAAATAAATCATCGCAACAAATAATGTTTTTCCACCAAACTAATAATAACGTTTGTAAATTTAGAATCTTCACTGTTTTTTATTAACTGTAATCATTTTTGTGTTGTTGTAAAATGTGTTTTTTCTATTGCCAAATTTTTGTGCACTACCCCATGTGTGTTTTTGTCACCATTACCCAGGGTAAACTGGGAGAAAATGCTTTTTTGGCATTAAGTTCGCCTTTGTACATTTATTTTAGTGCAATAAAGGATTAAATTAACAATTAAATAACTTCTAAATGAGTATTATTAAACAAAACCTCACTGGAACTTACAACTGCCAAATAGGTTAAATCGTTTTCAATTTTGTATGACAACGCTTAATTGATTCTTAATATCAATTTAAGTACTCCTCATAATATAAGTACATAAAAAAGGTCGATATGGTTTTACTAGAGACGAAAAAACAAAAAAGTGTTGATTATATTAATTACTAGCTGGTCCTGCGAACATTGCTCCACCCGTGAAGTTTATATGAGAAAAAAATAAATTTTGCTTTTCCCAGTTTCCTCCCTCCTTCTCGTGATAAAAAGTATCAAATATCTTTCTTCTGGTTTTAGGCTCATCCCCATAAATTTTGTGCCGAATCGGTTCAGCCGTTCTTGAGTGTAAGTCCAAAAGTGTGTTATTCCAAAAGAACTAACGTGTTTTATATTATAGCCCCCTTACTAATGAAACTCATGCACCCGCTGATCTGGTTTAACAAAAAATAAAGTTACACGCCAGATCAGAAGGCTCGTAACTTTTATTAATAAGGGCTAAGGGACGGTTTAAAAATATAACACTACCAAAAACGGGTAAATATGTTTATACTTTGCTTTCATATTTTATCAAAATTACTCGGACAACAAAACATTTTTCTTGTATCATATAGTTTAGACAGTTCTTAATTTGGACTAATAGCTCTGGCGGCTAATCCAATGCCACAGAAAATTCCAATTTCCTTAATTAACTACCCAGTTTGGGTGGAAGCTATGAATAGGTGCGGCTCCGTTGATAACGTTTTGTCGATAACTTCCATTACATTAAAATTTACCGCCATCTTACTGGTGATTTTCCTGTTTTTACATTACAAAATATCACGATAAAATCAAATTATGATAAACAAGATTTGAATTTTTTCTCAAACACATTTTCCTGGATCGTTTTATGAACAAGTGCCACTAGTTCACCCGTCCAGTGGCGTATACGTGAGTTTAATTTTTAAGTTGAAACAGTTTCTTAGAAAGATAAAAAATTTAAAACAATTTTAATCCGTACATTAATTCCTGCGAGACACTGTCACAAACAAATAAAGCAATGTTGCCACATCTTTCGCCTTAGTAGATTAAAAGTTTGATAGTTTTAAAGTTAATTGTACATATTTCAATATTTTCCAAAGTTGGCTCTTGGTGTATTTCCAACACTGTGGTAGCACTAGTAAGGTTTCATTGTATTTATTATTTCGGGAGTAATCATTTCGCTTATCATTTATTTTAAATATTGTAATGTTCTTTAGCACATTTGGTTTGTCAAAAATGTAGATAAACACAGGAACAATATTATTACTACCGATTTATTAGCATATCTTATCTTATAATATATATAAAAAAATCTCGTGTCACAATGTTTGTCCTCAATAAACTCCTAAACTACTTAACCGATTTCAATCAAATTTATACACCGTGTGCAGTTTGACCTAACTTGAAAGATAGGATAGCTTACGTTACGTAAGCTTAGGATTTATCGCGGGCGAAGCCGCGGGTAACAGCTAGTATATTATAATATCAATTATATGAAAAACATTGTTTTCTAAAAACTTTATACTGAATTCAGTGAAATTTATATTAATTATAATTTAGGCTATTGTTTAATAATTACTGTGTAAATTACTTAATGATTTTAAGTAAGTATAATTTAATATTGTTTTACATTTTATACAATAGTAAAGCGTATCAACAAATGAATACTAGCCGATAAATATAGAATTATAAAAAGTTATATACCTAATTAGCAAGTGGTAAAGCAAGTCCTCAAACAATAAATGCTACAATAGTTTCCAAGTGACTCAACTAACACAATCTAAAATAATAACCGAGACAAATTATACCTGTGTTCTTCAATCAAACAAGATACGGTTGGACACTCAAACTAAAATCCTTAAAAGCAATTTAAATGTAGTATACCAGTCCCTTTCTCATAACATCAGCCACAATTCAATCGTGTACCCCATGATAATAAGCCCGTATTGCACATTCAATTTAAATCTGATAGTTTTGAAATTACAGTTCACCCCTTTTGTGTCTGCGTTTTCTCAATAATCTAAATGTAAACAGCATTATGCGTAGAGACGATTAAGCGAAAATTGGTCGAAGCAATTTTATAGTTGTTTACCAGCCATTTTCTTACAGCAAAGTAACTATTCGATCGTTTACGACTCCTTAATGAAGGCCGGCCCTATGTTGTCCTAGAGGGTACCGTGTTTGCGTATCCGTTCATATTTCGCTTGTGAGCTTATACCACGTTAAGCGTAACATGCAAAAGCAAGCAATTTCTTAACTGCCACTTGCGGCTCACTTTGAACAGTCCCTAAATGCACGAATAATAAAATGAATACAAATGATACTCCTAAACATAAATGTCAGTGCATCACTATCTTTAATGTTCAAAAGTCCACCTTACCTGATGATACACTCTACTGCACAATGGATGAGTAAATGCTGACCGAATAATGGACGTCAACCTTTATTTGACCATGGTGTATTTAGTCTGATGGGATGGATTTGCTCATTTAATGCTAAGTTTAAGTGTGTATAATGTTATGATTATTCAGTAACACTCACACGTGATCGCTTATTTAATTAGTTAAAATAATAGGAATTAACTAAATATTTCAATGTACGTGATAGAAAGAAAAATGTGACTTGCAATTGGGTTTTGAAAGATATAATATTTAGTAGTAGTAGTAGTAGTAGTAGTTAGAAACAAAAAAAAAGTAGCATTCATAAAGTGAGGTTAAGTTCATTATAGCAAGTTATTAATTATGACACTAATGATTCTGTTTTAACCGAATTAAATAAATGTCTTTATTCATTTCATATAGAAAGGTCATTAGTTCTCGCTGCTATTGTTAAATTATTTGCACTGACTTCGCCGTTTGCCATATTTATGACTTATCCACTGCTTTTTACCTGCTGTGTATGTGATAGAGTATTTAATGTTCAATCAGGCGTTATGGGTTTTTGATGAAGGGATGTGATTACTCCATTTTTCAGTAATAAATTAATCTGGTAATATACATTGGCGGAGGATGTGAAAAGGGCAATTGCTCACATTAGGTGGATGAGTCCACAATGACTTGCTCGGACTTATGCCACCGCTTTACCTTTTGCTGCCTTCTTATTGCAAGTAGTATAGTTATTTAAGATTGCCGGTAAATTTACTTAAGCAATAAAATTAACTCTGGAAACGTATTTTTTTTACTATTTTTTTATCTTAAATTTAATAGAAAAATAATAATGGGTTATAAATATACGGTATACAATATACATATTCTAAGCTATTGACATTGTACTACTAACAGTGGATAACCATTCAATACCGAAATAGTCATTACTGATTTGCCAGTTTCTTGTCGAAACCTACATAGTCTTATTTGCACAAAAAGACCGTCAAAATAGTCATCAAACATTAACATTGATGTAGGGTTAAATGTCCTTTATTCGGGGGAGATGAATTTACTGATATTAAGAAATAATGATTTGTACGTTGCCAACCTTAGAAATCTTAAGCCACTAAGTTTAACTGCCGAGTTTAGTCAATGAAGGACTCTACTAAGCGTTATTTTCACAAGCAAGTCAAATTCAAAAATTAAATGTTTTAAACGATACCTATAATCACTCCTTTTTTAAGAGATTTTAATTTTCAATTCTTAAAAGCAATGAACACTTATTATAAAGCAATGAACAATTATCAGTTTTAAGGTTTGTATTTATTTCAGCTAGGAGATTTATCGAACCCAGAGCTGAGGATATTGACCGAAGAGATGGAAAATATCAAATATGGAGGTAATGTTTTAATTCAAATAAAGAAAAAATACTGTATGAATATTCATTGTGAAACGAAAATTTAAAAATGAAATGTTATAACAATAGTAAGGAACAATGTTCAATGTTACTAAAGTTAAAGTTCAAAGAGTATAATAATATACATATACTGTATACTGTATACAAGTACTATATATATATAGTACTGGTATACAATTATACGTATATAATCTTAGATTTAATCCGGTCGGCGGCGTTGCAAAGTAACTAAACTTATTTTGAGCTATCACTATCTTCTTTCAACGAAAGTAACTGAAAGAGACAAAACACTTTTAGTGCTTTCAAATTAAACCATTCACGTCATTTCTACAGACGTTTAATCTATCACTCGGAAAACGTTGATTAAAAACACACACCACAATTTGACATGTTTGGACTAATCTGACATGTTTAAAACGTTCCATCTCTTTTGTTTTTGATTCATTGGAAAAATATAACATGCATCTAAATAAAGTTTAGTTTGTGAACAGCAGAATTACCACCATTGTCTCAAAACGAACTACCTGTATTCATATGCATGATCGAATGAGGTTCATAAATATACGTGTAAATGTATTCATTTTCCAAGTAGTAATAAAATAAAGATCAAAGGTTATTTTTTAAATGAATAAACATTTATTTAATAAATTCTAAAACATAACAGATCTAGTTGATAAATGTTTAGTACATGATAACAAAAGTCATGAATTATTTCAGGAGCCGAAATGCCAGTTAATAGACTTTCCGTGAGAGGATTGCTGCCAGATACAGATTACTACATGACATATGATGGGTCCACTACGGCGCCGGCCTGCTACGAGACCGTCACTTGGATTATCATAAATAAACCTATATACATTACCAAGCAACAGGTTAGTTATGCCATATGTGTAGGACAATATGTGTACAGACAATATGTGTGTATGTGTACAGACAAACCAGTGATGACTGGTATGATATTAAGATTACCTAATAATTGATCTACGAAAGATAGAGTGCTAGTACGACAATCTCTAACGAGACTAATATAGATTATAATCTTAATAGAATTTATATATACAATATGACAAGTTAGTGGTATTAAATAAAAAAAGTATTTTCAAGCCCGTATCCCCTAAGCAGTAAGCAGGGGTACAGCAAGGGCGCTCACAACTAGCCGAACAATAATTTTCTTCATTGTGTTACATGTGATTTTTTTTTGATACATTGCAAACCTATCGCAAAACAGGTGTATGTCTCATTCCAGGCAGCTTGTTTATTAGAATATTGATAAAATATTATTTTAAATATACCTGTTGTTGTTAATATGATTTTTTGGTAGCCTCGTTGGTCGAGAAGCTAGCGTACACGACTACACGTACACGTACACTGACCAAAAGCGAGGTTTGGGTTCGACTCCCGCCGGGGTCAGGCATTTGAGTGAATCATTTAAGGGTCAGGGTGTTCATTAAATTTATTCGGGTACATGTCTATTGAAGTATTTCTATGTTTTAGCATCGTTGACTAAGTCCCATAATACAAGCATATAAGTTCCTTACTTTGGGGTTAGATTTAATTTGTGTAACTTGTTCAGGAATATTTATATCTATAAATGTAGATAAAAATAATCTCTGATTCTCATAGTTATCGCAACACACGTGAACTGATATAACGAGTTTGCTAATTTTTTTTTAAACAAAGAACATTAGAAAATTTAAGAAAACTTAGTGGAAATAGAAATTTGCATATGTGTCAAGAGATGAAACAGAATATCTGTTGGATCAGCTAGTTAACAATATTTTTACTTATTGGGCTTTTAGAAAATAAATATAACATATTTTGTCTACACAACCTAAAACTTTGTAAAGGTTACATTACTATAACAATAGTTAAGTTTTCATTAATTAATTATAAATTATAAAGGTTACAAAGTAACTATATTTACATTTAGCCCTTTTTTGGCACGATGTTAAAATATTAAAGTTTTACAGAATTATTCCTCAACCTTAATTATTTTTTTGTATTATTTTATAGCAAAAAAAAAACCAAAATTTAAATAATGTGCGCACATACTAACAAGTAACAGGTATTGCGTAGTCCTAATCGTAGAACTGCTACGAGCACTGCATCAGAGTGCTACGAAACCATCGCGTAGATATATAACGTAATTTATTTATAAAACATTATTCATATATATAACGTAAACCAAAATCCTAACTTCATTACTAAATAAAACACAGGCAAAATTAACACTATAGTTAAAAAAATCAATAACTCCTGGCAAAATGTAAATATAATATAGTTAAGACCTATATTAAATAAGTTAGCTTTTTAACAAACTCGCAATCGCTGAATGACTGATGTTAAAATGGTAAGTCTTAAAAAAGTGGAAGTTCCTCATAGAAATCTTTTAAATAACTTTATTTATTCATATTCATTTAATTATTCAGCTAGAACTAAGTTTATTGTAATGCTGAATGGTACCTGGGTATGGCCATCTGTGGTATAAAATTTTGCTAAAGGAAAATTTTACTCGTGCAAGATAAACTGCAAGCAAATTTTATATTATTACATATACCCTTAGTGTTTGTAGGTTCTACAGGGAATATATTTCTTAATTCATCTTTACGCCCACTTACTTAGTCCCACAATGTGATAGGTAGTGCCCAACAGAGCAGATGTTCAAACAAAGGCAATATTATATTAGAAAAACGTAAATACACATTTCCTTTCTTTTATTGCCCACCTGGGGATCGAAACTGGACCTCAAGAAGTCAAATCCAAAGCCCGGCCGCTGGACCACAGAGAGGATCCAATATATTTTATCATATCATAGTAGTATCTATTGATAGTTCATGGAATCAGTCTGCTTGTTTGCCCGTTGGCCTGTATGTAGTTGCATTACGCTAGCTTTTATCAAGTTTTTGTTATCAAGGTTTGAGATTTTTATTTTAATGGCATAATACAAGTTTTTTAATACGGTATGCAAGCACACGGCTGTCTTGATAGTAAGTTAAACTACACAAGCCTGTCAGACACCATAGATGTTATATGTGCGTTGCTGTCATATGGTCGGGATTTTGGATCTTTTATGCAAGCCTGCTTTTTGCAATCCTTGACCGGAATTCAGTACAGTATGACGGCAGGAATAAGACAGATGGTGGGTCTCAACTCGGATAAATTGCTGCACAGCACAATTCCAATAATGGTCTTACCGTGTTTCGCAAGTATTTTTTTAAATGAATAAATAAATAAATATCCCTGGACAAGTTACACAAATTGAATCTAACCCCAAAGTAAGCAAATTATATGCTTGTGTTATGGGTGTTAGTCAACGAAACTAATACATAGAAATACTTAAATAGATACCAGAATAAATTTAATAAACACCCAGACCCGGAAATGCAGACATCTAAATGTTCATCACACAAATGCCTGCCCCCGTCGGGAATCGAACCCGAGCCTCGCGGTTGGCCGATGTGGTTAGGCGGCTAGGCTAGCCACTCGACCAACGAGGCGGTCATGAATTTAACATACAATTTTTTTTATGATGTTGGAAGGCAAACAAGCAGACAGATTTCCTGATGGTAAGAAATTCACGCCGCCT
>NJDC01000457.1:132190-144777 GCA_002245475.1 Calephelis virginiensis
CTAGGCTAGCCACTCGGCCACTCGGTCATGAAATGAAATTAACATAAATTTTTTTTTATGATGTTGGAAGGCAAACAAGCAGACAGATTTCCTGATGGTAGGAAATTCACGCCGCCTAGAGACACCAAAGGTGGTAATGTTGCGTTGCCCACCTGAGGCCGGGATGTTCGGCCTCGAGCAAAAGTAAGTTTACCGGCTATCTTACCTTCCGAACCGGAATACAAAATGACGTTAAGGCAGCAGGAATCGGTAAGACAGTGGAACCAATCCGAGTGAGGCGCTGCGAAATTCTATCATCTAGTCAGATGTCACGGTGTTAGTGACGGTAAGCCTATGCTCGCCTTTTACGATCTACCTGGCAGGAAGGCAGATGGTCTATTTTGCAAAGAAGCCCGGACCAATACGGGGATAATTTTAGGTAATTTTAATATACCTTTATTAAAATTTCCTTTTCGTATTTCTAGCACAGCAATAAGGTAATTGATTTAAAGATCATTATTTATTTATTAAGCCAGTTATTTATACTTTACGGATGTAAAAATATAAAATTATGTTAAGCTTTCAATATTCAAATAACTACGTATTCGTACAACCGAACCGCTTATTTATTAAACATAATTTATTCCACTTAAAAATATAAGGTACTAATTTTCTACTTAAATAGGTCATACATATGTAATTACCTTCAACTACAGTTGTTGATACATTAATGCGTATAACTTTATTTTGAACTTACCGACCTGACGAACTTTGTGCCTGACATTGAAAGCTAATAACAGTTTGTATAGGAAACATCAAAATGTTGCCTTTTTGTCTAAACTTCCGTAAGATAGGGGACAATTTTTTAATGAAAAAAGATGGGTTGCACTCCGGGAGTGCCGGCAGAAGTGAAAACTTGAATATTAACGCTGTGCATTTTTGATATTTTGGAATGGTTAGGGAATATTAATATTTTTCACGATTTGCTTTATTTACCAGTATGAAAGTACTATCACTTATGCACAAATATTATTTTTAATATCAATAACCTGCGTTTGGTTTGCCAAAAACTCGCTTAAGACCACGTGACGGCTAGGAACGTCGTCATATTATCTGTGTAACGAACATTGCTCGTGTACACATAAAGCTTATTTTCAAGACGGAACAAATAGAGCAATGTCTGTTGATATTATACGTATCTGCTATATATCATGTTGTCTTGCGAGAATATAATGGTAGGTATATTGCAGCGTATTATCCGTTGCAAATCACAAACTCTTCGGAAATATCTAAGCAATACAAAAACAGCAACGAATCTACGTTTTAATTCAGATCTCGCGCCGTCTTATTCGCGTATGCGCCCTGCGCCGTCTTATGCGCGAATGACTGACGATCTGACGCGAGTTTAGAAGTTTTTACTCATTCCAAAAAACGTGCACACCGCCGCTAAAGAAGTTTTCACTTAAAAAAAGTTGACTGAAGACGAAAAACCTTCTATGCTTTGTGTTAATAGAGCTCTCACGAATTTAACCCACACATTGAAGTTTTTAATTGCTTTAATTACTGTCTATTTCCATTTTTATACTATGTATGCCTACAATTACATTTAATACAATGAAGCTAGTTTGTCAAATAAGTCAAAATTTACCTTTTTAAAAACAGAGTAGATCTCGTGTCTTTCAAAACTTTCATAAAGACTTGAGAAAATTTATTTCGAACACATGAAACGAGCCTCAATTAAAACGTTAAATCCGTCTTTGCTTATAGTGTTTTGAACACAAAAACAGAAATACGGCAATTTTGCTTACTTTTCCTTGTATTGCTCAAAAACTAGATTGTTAAACTATATTCACAAATAGCAAATTTTCATCGCCATACCTTTTTTTTATGATGATGAAAGGCAAACAAGCAGACGGATTTCCTGACGGTGAGAAATTCACGCAGCCTAGAGACACCAAAGGTGGTAACGGTGCGCTGCCAACCTGAGGCCGGGCTGTTAGGCCTCGAGCAAAACTAAGTTTACCGGCTACCTTACCCTCCGAACCGGAACCATCAAGGACAAGTATTGGACGGTATGGTGGCAGGAATAGATAAGGCGGTGGTAACAATACGGGTGAGTTGCTGCGAAACTCGACCACCTAGTATGATGTCACGGTGCTAGTGGCGGTAAGTCTATGCTCGCCTTTTACGAGTTGCCTGGCAGAAAGGCAGATGGTCTATTCTGCAAAGGAGCTCGGACCAAAATGGGGAAAAAGTTAATATAAAACATGAAACATATTTTCCCTCCACATGAATTATTTTGCATGTATATAAGTACTTATTTGAACCCTTCACACATAAGAGCAGTAACTCAAATTTTAACACAACGTTGCTACGTTTATTCGAGCTGGTACTTGTAAATCAAACTGAAAACCTGTTCAGTGCTCATGTTTGCATACATCGGGCATAACGATAATAATATTCATAAGCAAGGACCCGACTCACAAGCTTCTAGTTTGTTTTAAAGCATACAAGTATAATCGACTTTATATTAATATTTATTGAGATGTTATTATAAATTGAACGTAAAAATTGATACTTTTTAAAGTTCTGTACCCAAAAGGTAAAAACGGACCCTATTACTAAGCCTCCACTGTCTGTCTGACTGTCTCCAGATTGTATCTCATAAACCGTGATAGCTAGAAAGCTGAAATTTTCACAAATGGTGTATTTTCGTTGCCACTATAACAACTAATACTAAAAATTAAAAAAAACTAAGGGCCCGTACAGTAGACGTGTTTTATTTTCAGTACTTTTTTGTCCAATATTAAAAACGGTAGCAGGTAGATGCTTCAAATTTGCACAGAATATTTACTGATTACCTTTCAAAATAAATAATAAAATAACAATTAAGTAAATATTAAAGGGAGCTTGTTTTTAGAGTTTGTTGTGTGGGAGAGGCTCCAACCACATACAACAATCGTATTTTTTTATAGAAAGATGATGGTACGGAACCCTTCGTGCGCGAATCCGACTCGCACTTGGCCGGGTTTTTAATTACGCCAATATATACCTTAAGTCTAGGGCTTTCTTTAGTTTATTTATAGAAGACATAGTAAAAAAAGGATAGTAATAACTGTAAGTCGCTTAAATAGATTATTAGCGTTAAAAAAAACTGATTTTATAGAGTCGTGTCGTAGCTTGTCCCCGTGGAAATCGCTATCCCTTCTCTGTTTTTGCCTACAAAATGATAGTGTAATGTTGATTTATGGAGGGTAGGTTAGCTGGTAGACTTACGAAATTATAAGCCTCGGCCACAGTACAGTTTACAACGTCTACTGTGTCTATAGGCCACAGTCGTCTCTTACCATTAGGAGAGCATGTGTGCTTGTTCGACGTCTTGTCACATAAATGCTAAGATAGTTAAAGTACCTTACATCCAGTATAAATTTCATATTCAAATATTAATTATTCTCCTGTTCATTGTTATTCACATGAAAACAATGTTGTAATAAGTAACAACTCCCGTTCCTTGACTAAAAACAAAGAGATAACCTTAGTTAAAATAACATTTTAACCCACTTTTAGGAGCTACCAACATCGGCAGTACAAGAATTTTAAGAAAGCTGATTTTGAAAGATTAAAAAAACCAAAGACTTCCGATAGTCAGACTGCCCGCACGCTTTTCGGTAGAGCATGGGAAAATACATATTACACTACAATACAATACACAAAAAAGTAGCTTTCCTAAAATTATTTCTGAGAAACATTGCTAGGTTCCACGATATTAGTAATGAAATTTTGTTATTTTAGGTGAAAGTTAGGGCTTAATACAAAGTAGGTACCTAAAAAAAAGAAAAGCTAAGACGATTAGGATACATCACAAGTCTCATACTCAAATTGGTTAATCGACAATGTTTGAACCACAAGATAATATCGAGTACTGGCACTCCGGGTGTGCCAGCACAAGCGAAAACTTGTGTATTAACGTTAAGCATGAAAGTACTGTCATTTATACACAAACATTCTTTTCAAATCAATAACCTGCGATTGGCTTGACAAAAACTCGCTAAAGTAAGACCACATGACGGCTAGGAGCGTAGTCATACTATCTGTACAACGAACATTGCTCGTCTACACATAAAGCTTATTTTCAAGATGGAACAAATAGAGCAATGTCTGTTGATATTATACGTATCTGCTATCTGTAAGAATGTAATGGTAGGTATATTGAGGCGTATTATCCATTGCGCATCCTATACTCCTGTTCCTGTAATTTCTGTTCTTCCTATAAAATTCGAACTACTTAGGGCTTGAACTCTAAACGTTAATGTTTAACTAATTTAGTTTGTAAAGGGCCAAGCTTATTACGCTTCCTACTGTGCCTTTCCTAGAGATGGGTTCAAAGCATCTTCACGCCCATATCCTCGAAGGAGTAGGCAGAGGAACGACCAGGGCACCCACAACTAGCAAGATGGATGTATAGATGGCAAGCCTATCGCAAACCGGGCACATTTCCATTTTCACATTTTCTTTTTGTTGCCCGACCCGGAATTTGAACCCAGGACCTCATGCAGTCAAGTCCAACAAATGAACCGCTAGACCACAGAGGCGATAGGTAGGTTAGATATATGTTAGGATGGATTCAAGTTTATTGTAGCTTCGTTTTGAACTAAGGTTATACACGTCCATAGTCTCCACAGACCATATCTAGCGTAAATGTAATCTTTGACCTGAGCAGTGGTTGAGTCCAGCGTAATAACATTTTCATTTGTGCTCACGCTACAATAAACAACTCACGTTCCTCGCCTCTAGACAAAGACTCCGCCGTGAATTATGTACGTGTTAAAAGTAAACTGAAAGTGCTGCGTTGTATGGCCGTTATTATAAATCATTGTTTATGTTTTCCGTTTGTTAGTGAGGAAATTAAGTGCTAGTAGTTGTTGACAGGACGGCAAATAGTTATAAGTGGCTGTTCTTTACAAAAAATGCTATCTTTAATATAATTAAATTTAAATAAAAAAAAAATTAAAAACTGTTACCAATTAATTATCTGAAATCGTCGATTGTTTGCGATCCAAATGCACTCGAAACGACATGCTGCAAAATAAAGTAGTGGTCGCCCATTGGTCGAAATTTGACCATAGTAAATTTTAATTATAATATATTCATTGTAAATTATTTAAAAATGATTGTCAATAATCTTTTTGATAAGATCGCAATCTTCATCTATCAAGACCAACTACTTTGTTTCCGAATACTATGAATATATTTTGTGCGCCATCTTGTGTGATCTTTGTATGGTAGTGTGTGTAATGTTTTATTTATTGATTTAACGCAGTTTATAAGCATTATTATTGAAAATTATTAATGTTCAGCACATAAGCTATAAGTGTGCTAAGTTTCGTACTTCTCTTCGTAAAAAGGGATTTAAAGTTCTTACTTCACGTATTAGTATTACGATATTAATAATTAGCAATTGAAAGGGATCATCATATCAATTATGTCGAATTAAATAAGTATTTGTTGTAGAAGCGAGCAAAGGATAAATTATTCATTACTAATAAGACCATTGACGGTAGAGTGTGCAGCAACTTGCCCGACAAATTCAACACTTCACCTATTCCCGCTTGATGATTTCCGCTAAATAACAGTATCATGTTCCGGTCCGAAGTGTTAGGTAGGTTTGCTCAATAGGTCTAAAATCCCAACCAAAAAAAGAGCGATGCAGCTATAACATCTATAGTGTTAAGGTTGACCGCCTTGTTGGTCGAGTGGCTAGCGTACACGCCTAACTACACCGACTAACCGCCAGGCTCGGGTTCGATTCCCGACGGGGACAGGTATTTGTGTGATGAACATTTAGGTGTCTGCATTTCCGGGTCTGGGTATTTGTTAAATTTATTCTAGTATCTATTTAAGTATTTATATGTATTAGTAAGTTGTAGATGTAGTTGACTGACACCCATAACACAAGCATATAATTTGCTTACTTTGGGGTTAGATTCAATTTGTGCAACTTGTCGAGGGATATTCATAATTCGTATGTGTCACAGTGATCTCTTACCATTAAGGCAGCCATGTGCCAAAAAAAGTGGTACTTCATATTGTACGAGTATAACACAATAATTTTTAAATACATCTCATCTCATACTCTCCCTGTGTTGGTCCGGGCTCCTTTGTAGAATAGGCCATCTGCCTTCCTTGCCAGGCAGCTTGTAAAAGGCGAGCATAGGCTCACCGTCATTAACACCGTGACTTCTGACTAGGTGGTAGAGCTTAGCAGCGACTTGTCCGGATTGATACCACCGCCTTACCTATTCCTGCCGCCATAACGTCATGACGTGTTCCGGCTCAGAGGGTAAGGTAGCCGGCAAACTTACTTTTGCTCGAGGCCTAACACCCCGGCCTCAGGTGGGCAACACACCATTACCACCTTTGGTGTCTCTAGGCGGCGTGAATTTCTTAACATCAGGAAATCCGTTTGCTTGTTTGCCTTCCAATATCATAAAAAAAAACATAATTATTCTAACAGTTATTCTGCTGCTCCAAAATTAAAGCTGAATATATTACGCTGAACCGTATGCCAAATTTCACGATCCTTGTAGATCTCTCTGGCTTCCTCCACAATAATTTGATCATGGAATGTTATTTTTAACTCTCCCGGTGCTACAATTTAAAAAAAACATCACACAGGCTTCTTCATCATCAATAAAACGTACACTATTTTTTACCAGCAGATTAAAACTTCATTTACTATGCCTCCTCAAAGTCCTTATTTAAAACATATATTTATAAAATTGATTATAAAACTGAAATGAAAATATAATTTAATTTTTTAAACTTCTGAATGAGAAACGTAAACGATGACGACTATAAAAAAGAAAGTAGGTAATATAAAAACAGTGTGAGATGCAACAGACTTATAAAACTATACTTATAAAACAAGATGTCTTGGCTGACTGATCCACCATCGCCGAAAAAAAGGGTTCAAGTTACAGCCATGAAATTTGGTGGGTAGGGTCGTTTTATTGAGTAGACACCCACTAAGGACGAAAGTTTGGAAATGGTAGAATTTAGCCTTTCAACCCCTATTTCACCTCTTTAGGATGAAAGTTTGTATGGAAGACCTTCATTATTTTAAGTTAGAATGTAAAGAATGAGTACATACGTGTTTTAGCGTTCCTGTATATTCTACCCTTAAGGTAGTGAAATAAAGGTTGAAAGTTTGTATGAAAGTCTTTATAAATGGGCTACAACTTGTAAATATATTAACTACCACGCAAGCAACAGCTAGTAACTTCATAATATAGTTAAAGTTACAGTAGGTGATATCAGCATTTGCATAATTCAAACGAAACAAACAATTAGACGAAACAGACACGCTGGTTAGATTTCATAGAACAAGATATTTGTGTCATAACTAGTGTACGATATATGATTGGCGATTTTTTTATCAAGATTATTTCGGTGATGATACAGAACGTCCTCAAATTGCATAATTAAAAAGGTTGTTACACCCGCAGAGGCTACCACCCTGCCAGTTCAAATGAATAAATGTAACAATATATAGCAGAGTATATTTAACTTTATAACATGTTGATGACCAAAAAATCAATTTATAATATAACAACGGTAGCTAAAACCTACAATGTAAAAAAACTTTAAATATACCCAACTAAAACTTGAAATATTTCAACTTTCAACTTGTCTTTTTGATTAGCAATTTACTTAAATAACACAATTATCAACTAAGCAATCTAACTCCACCAATCAGAAACAGTAATTTAAAGTTAAGTTATAACTTTGAAATTGCTCAAGCCGGAAATACAAGAATAATTTCATGAGGCGAAGAAATAAGGAGTAATGTAAAATGGGATTTTCTTAACCCTAACGGCTTATAGCGCTAACAAAATTGTTATATCATTCATTTCCAACAATCTGTGGTGTTTACGATTTGTGAGATGCTTATAACAATCAAGGACAGAGGTGAACATTAAAACATCGATGTTTTAGTTAATTACTAAACATGGATTCAATATTTCGTAGACAAGCACTAACAAATTGTACTTTATCTAACATGGTGGTAATTTTGTCAATGGCGTTGCCAAGAGGGGGGGGAACAAGAGAGGCAGTTGCCCTCCCATAGAGATTCTTAAAAAAGTTGACAAACATAAATCAAACAGTCCTACGGCTTTGATTTGACTTACTTGATCAATTATTCTCGAAAATTCGAAGGCATAAGGCACTCGACTTTGCCTTCAATTCATATTATTTTTTCTTATACTAATACAATTAATTTTATTTGGAACAGGAATACATAAATAATATCAGTGTTGATGACATACGCCGAAGTATACAACTGTGTTGCGTATATCAACGTCCTCCTCCAGAAAACAGACTCAATGTTTATTTTAAACTAGTAAACCTGAATTTTATCCCCGTATCAACAAACCCCCCATTTGGGCACTCACTAAACTAATTTAAGTTATCGCTTTCTTCTTTCGAAAGTGTACGGTACAGTAGTGTTTGGTAGAAGAGGTAACATTTATTTACATTTTAATTTTTTTATAATTCATAAAGCAAATTGTAATATCCATTTTTTGTATGAATATTAAAACGTTATGTACGTAATTTTTTTTTTTTATAAATATTAAAACATTTGCACACATTTTGGTAGAACATGTTGGAATGCTTAAATAATTTTGAAACTTCAACACGCATATTCCTAATATATTTTCTTTCTTTCTTTCAACTATAGTAATAAAAAGACACAAAATACGTCTATTGTTGTCAGGTTAGTTCGTACATGATATTCCTACAGACTTTTAATCTATTTCTAGGAAAACGTTGATGAAAACGTCACGAGTTGATAATCTGACATGTCTAAAATGTTTCATCTCTTCTTTTTCTTTCAGTGATAAAAGGTAAAATACACTCAAAATAAGTTTAGTTGGTGCTCAGCAGAACTACCACCATACCCTTTATCATAATTTATTTAGAGAACAAAACGCTTACGCAGTGAAAGACATGAAAAGTCAACAAAGCAATAAAGTTTCCTGATGGTAAGACATGTGCGTGTATTGTGGAAAAGTAAAAGTATTACTTGAAAACAAAAGCATAAATACACGTTGCTTATAGACTTCCAAATTCTTATGAAGCTGAGGTATGAATCTCTAATAAAATATATTTTTTCAGTTCATATTCCATTATATTCGAAATATTTCACATTATTTAAGGAATAATTTTGCTCGAAGCTTTATTATGTTTGAATAAAATTTGTACGTACGCTTAATATAAAACCAAACGGTGAAATAATTTTAAAAGGTCTGGCAATACTTTTCCAGAAGCATCTTGAATCGAACATTCTTGAACATCGATAAAATGTATCATCCATCTCTACGATGAAATGGTTTAATACAGCGTAAACTGCGATGGGAATGAGATAGCGAGGCTCGCGTGCGTCGGGTCCGTTAATCCCGCCGCTCTGACTATGCTAACACTATACTCCACCGACATATAAAAGGAAGAAATTTCAATTTACCTGAAACCACGCGAGTTTTGAAATACACAAATTGCATACGGCATGTCGCATTGTTCGGCTACATTATAACCAATTCTAAAGTTTTCTATGGGACATAAATGTGATTTATAGCTTCAAATAGTATACATTATGGAAGAATAATACAAATTAACCATAAAAATTTGCTTAGTTTTTAAAAGAACAGACATAAAATACAAATAATAAAATTCATCAAAATCCAACTTAAATTAGTTTAATTCAAGATGTTAATCGCCTCTGTGGTCTAGCGGACCAGGTATTGGGCTTGACTTCATGAGGTCCCGGGTTCGATTTCCAGGTCGGGCAACAAAAAAGAAAATACTGTTTTTCCAATTTTAAAAAAAAAAATGTTGCTCGGGATTGGATATGTGCCCGGTGACAGGCTTGCCACCTATCACATTGTGGGACTTTAGTGTATTCGGCTAGTCGTGGGTGCCTTAGTTATGCTTCTGTCTACCTCTTTGGAGATATAGGCGTGAATATACTTTTTTAATACGATTTTGAACGCAATTTTGATTTTCAGCCCAAAATCTTTTACGGTAAAAATCTTTCAAGAAATCCGGTGATTTCCATAAGTTATAAGCTATTTTTGGGTCATTAGTAAAAAATCGTTATTGTTCAGAGGTTTCTGACTTTTATGATCACCCTTATAGCTATCTATTATTCTATATTAATATAAAGTTGGTTTTGTGACCGAGTTCTTAATTTATAAGGAGTTTTTGACTACGTTTATTATGATAAATAATTATTATGAAACTAAATTTGCAACAAAGTTCCTATACGCTCCAAGTTTCAAGTTGTTTGTCCTGATACCTTCTTCAAGTTTTAATTATATCTATAATTTAAATGTACAGGTTCCACTCTTAAGTATCTTAGGCTTGACTACGTGTCAGGTGCTAACTAGGTACTACTTAAAAAAAGATTTCAAAACAAGGTACTCATAATTAATTTGCTGTTACAGATGACCTATTCACACTCACTCATTCACTCACAGAAAAGCATAAATGGTAAATTATTAATTTAAAACAAAGAAATCTTAACGAGTAGTTTGTTTCGCCTTTCCTTCTACTAGCTGGCCTGGCCAGGCTAGATTTGGAAACGGCGGTAATATAAAGCAAATACTTAGGTAGTTTATTTCCAAACCTATTTATTTCCAATGTTTCCAAATCTAGCCAGGCAGGAGAAGGACTGCCTAGGTTTGGAAACCGTGGTAGTATACGGTAGATAGAGTTAAATTTATTTACATTCTAAAATTGTTTATAATGAATTTAGTGAAAAATAAAAAAAATATATATTGAAATATGAAATCGAATATCATTAAATAATATTTTCTTTAGGAATAGGAAAATATATGCACACTACAGTGGGGTAGGATACGTTGAAATGCGTAAATAATGTTGTAACATCTTTTAACATACATATTCCGCAAATAAATAAATATAATTTCATTTTATTTCAACCTTACTTTACCTAATATCATGATTGCTTCAGTTCTAATCTTCCAGTTTGGGATATAAGGTAACTGATTAACAAACGTTAGGGGCCACTTCAGGGCGATAACCACAGTTATTACTAGTATCAATTTAGTACCCACTTTTATTTTCAATGGGGCAGCCATTTATAAGATGAATAATATTGGTATTTTAAGTATGTATTAGTGTCGTTGACTAACACTCATAAAAAGTCATATGTGACTGAACTAAAACGCGTCAACCGTAGATCAGCTAATAAATCAAGATGTTTATAAAAATCTTTCTTGTAGTGGGAAAATTTATGGTAATAAATCTGGCCTATAGTAGATGTGTCACTCTGTGAAGACGAGAAACATGTAGGATTATTCTTATTCTTGTAGTGACACAGTGTATATTATCACATCTTTTTGAGTGAACTTATATTCCTGTGAATAGGTATACTAATCAATATCCAAAGATATGTACAGTTAAAATTTTTAATTCTTCGAATTTTTCTATCAGAAACTCTTGGGCTTAAGCTTTAGATGGCTAGTTATAATTCCATACGGCATAAGCCATTAAGTTTACAGCTATTTTAGCCATTATTCACAGATAGCCATCAGTTCGAATCATTTTAATTGAACCGTGAGGTCAAAATTTTCGACTTCAATTGCAACCCTGACTCAAATTTTATGTGATCTGAATATTCGAACTGGTTTAGAGCTGAAGTACTGACCATACTAATAATACAAATATACAATTACAATTAATTGTCCTGGGATAGTACTAATATATGTCATTTATATTACATTGATAATATTATATTTTAATAATATAATGCACTTATTCATTACAATCAAATGGATCATGCTTTATCAAAAACATAATCGATAACTCGTGGATTGCAGGTCAATATTACAATAAATCACAACAGTATAACAAATAATTTTTGTTCTAATTTTAAGTAGCATTTTAAAAACAATGTCTCCTTGTTATCATAATATCAAGTATATAGTGCAGAACGAACAACAAACCCACAAATAGAAGTAGTAACTAAGTTCATTCATAATGGCTACCATTCATTTTACCACATATACAAAACAGTATTTACTTTCTACGCAACCGTATTATATTTACTTGCATAGGACCAGCAAAACAAATAATTGTTCGCTAGCCCCTTTGAGCTAGTTCATGAAGTTACAAACGTGGTTAGCTAGCTAAATTTATCTGTGACAGTTGCATGGCCTGAGGCGGCTGATGCAGGGCGACGCGCGACACCCTAAGGCTCCACTGGGGAACAACTTCAGGCCGCCACAACCACTACACCATCGGGCAGTTCGGACTAACATTGACTTTGACTTGAGCAAGGTAATTAAAATAAGAGTCTATCAAACGTATATCGAACTTATTTTTAACCGCCAACCGAAAAATGTATTATGCGCTTGACGTGTTTGTGTGTGTGATAGTGTGTGCGTGTGTGTTCGTGTGTGTGCGTGTGTGTGCGTGTGTGTGCGTGTGTGTTCGTGTGTGCGCGCGTGTGTGCGTGTGTGTGTGTTTGTGTTAGTGTGTAGGTGGGTTTTGTGTGTGGTTACCTATCGTGTAAAAGCTTTTATTTT